>JWIV01000063.1:609423-907910 GCA_000966865.1 Fusarium sp. JS626 | reverse complement strand
GCAGGTTAGGCATATTTAGGTAAAGAAATTATATTAATAGCTAGTAAGCTAAGTTCTATTTAATACTAAATAAATATATATATATACTTATAGTAATTATAAAAGTAACTATTATAATTACTAGTAATTATATTAGTTACTAAGTGATTCCTAATATTAAAGGGTAACTATATTATAATGGTTACTATATATATTCGGTGGTATGGTAGTAACCGCACCTAATAGGTAAGAAAAGTAGGGGACACGTAATATAGACGCTAAGGTCGTAACAGAACATATCTACCTTTTCTACTTGTATAGTTATTATTTTAGTATTATTATATTAAATAGATTTAATATTAGGGTCTGTAAACATCACCTCTAAGCTTCTTATTGACTACGTTACATTCGTAGTCACGAGACCGCCCTATTTTTCCATGAATGGAAAATATGCGACCGATAGCAAGCCCTTTTTCAGGACGTGTCCTTCACCATAACAACCTCGCGCAGCCTTCACGCTTCGGGCCAAACTGGACGAGACGACATAACCTTCAAATAATCCGACACCTTTTTCTTTATCTTTTTACTCGATTAAGTCCTTCAGTTCTGGGGGAAGAAGAAATATAGATCTGGGACATAATAATTAGCAGCCCGGTAATACGGAAAGCGACTCTCTGACAAAGCTTATAGTCTTCTCCCTTGCACAAGCAACAACCGGCCAAGACTTGTGGAGAACCATGCTGGAGCAAGTTAGAGAGACCATTTAGCTTCTCTTGTACGCTACTCATACTGGAACATCTCATTGCGAGCATGGTTTTGCGCGAAGAACCTAAACTTTACAACTGTCCACAGGGGCCTTCTTACTGAAATTGATGGCAGAAAGCCTCCTATTAATCCTGAGGCTGTTATAGGCTCTTGAAATTAGATAGATTTACCAATTGGAGAGTTGCCCGGTTTGATCCCTGGAAACAACGTTACAGACTTGCTGGAAACTTAGAAGTTATGGGGTTGGCCCATTTGGCCAAACCTATTACACCGGCGCTGGAGAATGTTTTGGCTGCAATTGAGACTCATGAGGTGGATACACCGGTAGGAAACCATACCTTGATCGAAATTTTCGCTGGAAGTGGTACTGCACGATGAACAGAACCGTTGAGGCAAATCTTTCTGGCAACGAAGATCTGGCCATGTATTCAAAGACTACAGTGACCTGGCATTGCTAGTTTAAGCAAGTATATAAGCATATCATCTACCTATGGTTAATTACATTATCAATTTCTGTTACTGCTGCAAACAAATCGTTGTCGTGATACTTTCTGCCTACAATTTGCAAGTTGATGGGCGCTCTCTCAAAATCTCCCTCAGACCACAGCTGTCTCACGTGGTCCTCCTCTTTGCTCAACGGGACACTATCTGCCGGATAGTCTTCCATACCCTTCGCACCAGCTTTGACTGGGGTACGAATCACAATGCCGGGGTAGTCAACGTAGTTCCAGAAAGCGGTGTAGTTCCAGTAGAACGCCGTCTCGTGAGAGCACGCCGGACCAACGAATGCAGGGCAAATCACAAAGTCCACATCTTGGGATTCCCAATGCTCGGCAAAACGACACCTGAAATCATCGCGTGCAGTTCGAAGCCTGAGAATCCCCTCGGTGTCCAGACCAGGGCCTTCGGCATCCTTGATGATCCACTTTGTCAGGTCGTGCATCGGTTCTTGCTTTGCGTCGAGGTAGCCCTTGAGAGCTTTTCCTCCGTCGGGCCAGTACGCTAATCGGATGCCCTTCATGGCTTCTTCAGTCCCATACGGCTGAAAAGGTTTAATGTCGAACCCTTTGGCCTGCAACTCGCCCATCGCCCACTGAAGAGCTCTTGTGACTGGGGGCTGTGGGGTTATGATCCCATCGTTCATCATGATGCCGAGCTTGAGTGGCTTCTTTTCCGGTGAAAACCCAGTCCAGGGAATGGGTATAAGGCGCGGATCCTTCAGCCATGGACGAGAGTCCGAGATAACAGACATGAGTAAGTCAACATCTCGAAGCGAAGTAGCCATTGGTCCGGCTGAACACAGAACATTGAGTTCAGCCGCGAAACCTCCTGGCAGAAAGCCCTTTTGAGGAAATAGGTAGGAAGTTGTCTTGAAGCCATAGATACCGCAGAAACCCGCTGGCCCACGGACACTCCCACCGATATCCGTACCAACACCCAAAACAGATCCTCGAAGGGCGATAAGCGCAGCCTCACCGCCAGTTGACCCTCCTGCTGACAGATTGATGTTGTGAGGATTGAGTGTGCGTCCCCAAGGAGAGGTGGTCTCAAGATGCATAATGGCCTGTGGCTGATTCGTCTTGCAATAGAAGATCGCCCCAGCTTCGCCAAGAATTTCTGTCATATGACAATTCTCATAATCATATTTACGTGTGGCAAGGAATCCAACATTAGACCACGAATTCTTTAGTGGCATATGCTCCTTGATGCTGATAGGCACACCATGCAATGGGCCGCAAGTCGTGCCAGTCTCGTTCTGGAACGAATCAAGTAATTGAGCAGTCAATACGGCCCTTTCCATCCACCATTGGGTCAAACAGCAGGTAAGCTGATGGGCGATCATGGCCCTCTTGCAGAAAGCAGTGACAACGGCCACAGAGGTGAATTTCCTGGAGGCTATAGCTGCAGCAAGTGCGGTAGCGTCATAGTTTTCTGTGATATCCAGCTCCTCTTCTGTCAATATGCCGCAGGATCGGGGAATGCCGGTAACATCTTTCGGGGGGTTGTCGATGATGCTTCGCGGGAGTCGGAGTTCATCTGGGACATTACTGCCGAATTCTTCGAGTATGAAGGTTCGGAGAGCCTCATAGTCCGAGGAGCTGGACTTGAGAGGGACCGTTTGGATCACGGGTACTTGTTTAGAGGACATGCTGATTGGCAAGCTTGTGTAGTATCTTAGGTGAGGAAGATGAAAGGGATGGAAGAGGAGATGTTAGGAGCGATCATGATCCTGCGGGCAGCCATGATAAGGGTACGTCATGGCTGTTAATCTTGCTTCTTCTGAATGATGCCTAGATAGCGGACTACCAATAGGAGCGCACCCAGCGTATAGTGGTTGACCTCCCCGCCTTGATCCACTGTCTCACATTTCTATTTACCGTTAGTGACTTCATATATCAAGAAGGTTAGTACATTCTTGAGGAGTCTTCTTATCACCATTGATGGTATTTCCACGCGTCTGGACCATCGCGATGCCCTCATGTCAGCCACGTTCAATCGTTATTGATCAGCGTTCCGTTGTATCACTAACTGGCTGCACGTCAGCATGAACTGCCAATCGGACAAATATGATCAGCGAGAGGCACACTACATCAGGAACGACGGACAGTGGTACTGTAATATTTACTACAGTTATATGAGCTCTAACTTAGCCAGTAAGCATAGCCTTACATGCTTGCTCGACGTTATATAATTTCTTAAGGCTGACAGCCGTGCGACAACCAGGCCCCTCGGCTTCCGAAGTCTGCATGGTAATGGAAGATGTGACAGTTCAGGCGTAACCGTTTTGGTTACATGCGCAATCTTTGAGATACTATTCAGATGCAGCTTTGACAGCTGCTGGTTTCAGCTAAACCAGGAGAAACCATCTCGGCAACCGAAGAAACACCTCATATTGATTTCAGGCTTGAGCAAATCAACGTAAATACTCCCAGGTGGCCGTGAAAGAATTGGTGATCTTAGTGGAAGCAAGCGATACAACCTATTGCACCAGTTGTTTTTCACCATTTCTAAGATCGCCCTTGCAACATACCTGTTTCGGTACCTCAATAACTATTTCATCAAGATGGGTTCAGAACAAAAGTCTGTCCTTCTTCAACTCGCTCAGAGCGTCCTTAAAACCACCAAGACTATCGTGCAACAACTGCATGATACCAACCAGGAAGAACCATCATTTGACCAAAACAGCCCTTCCATCCAGGGCGACGCCGACTACGAGGCCAGTAGAATTGAGCTGAACGAAGTAGCACTCAGTCTTGTACGTCTGGTCAACGGTCCTGTCAATGAATACCGAAGAATCCATTTAGTTCATTATGACATCGCAGCTTACCAAGCTGCGCTGGAACTTCAATTGTTCAGAAATGTGCCACTAGATGGAAAGATCAGTCTTTTTGACCTAGCCCATAAAGTTGGAATTGATGAAGATCGTTGTGGCAGGATCATTAGGCTTCTCGCAACCCAGAATATCTTCAATGAGGTTGAGACGGACGTGTTTGAACACACAGCAGGGTCTGCCCTAATTGCAAGGGATACCGATATGGAGGCGATGCTTCTGATGCAGTATGATGAACTCCACAACGCATCCACTGCTACGGCTCAATGCATAAAAGATGCCCCTTTTGTGTCAGATGGCACTTCTTGTCCTTTCCAAACATACTACGGCAAGTCAACATATGCCTGGTATACCGAGAATCCGGACAAAGCCGCGCGTTTTGCGAAGGCTATGGCCGCCATCACGCAAATGGACCAATCTATCGCCATGCTTTGTGATGATTTCCCCTGGGGTAAGCTTGGAGCTCCGGGCAAGGTTGTTGATATGGGCGGTGGGAGTGGACACGTGTCTATGCATCTTGCGTCTCACTTTGACAACCTTGAATTTGTAGTCCAAGATTCGAACAGATCGGCGCTCGCTGAAGGAGGAGCGAAAGTGGGCGCTGATATCGCCCCGAGAATCAAATTCATGCACCACGACTTCTTTGGCGAGCAGACTATCACAGATGCTGATGCCTTTTTCTTGCGTCAGTGTCTACACAACTGGAACGATGAAGATTGCATCAAGGTAATTCGAGCTTTGGTCCCAGCACTTGAGAAATGCAAACCTGAAACTCGACTTCTGATCAACGACACTATACTGCCGGAGAGAAATGAGATGTCCAAATATGAGGAGTACTTATCTCGCCAAGTTGACATGTGCATGTTTGTCGTGGCTGGTGCCAAGGAGCGACCTAGAAAGCAATTTGAGAAGATTCTCAAAGAGGCAGATTCCCGACTTGAGGTGGTCAAAGTTCATGGTACCCGCACAATGGGTCTTCTGGAGGTTTGCTTGAGGGGCTAGACCTGAAAGTCACTCAGAGGTGTCGTGGTGGATAGGGGACATTCCGACCTGGAGGGACTACATGGACGGACACAATCGTTTATTCTGCCATGAGAAGAATATCGGGATTCCTATTGCTTTGAGGGACAAGACCAACAATCGTTTAGCAGCAGATATATCTAGAGTTCTTATCACAAATACACAATGGCCACGTCTTCGCCGAGTATTCTAGAATACCAGGTTCTTCTTATCGATTCCATAGAGGCCAAGGCCACTTTCAAATGCTGCTTCTCTATCATCGGCTCCACTGGTATTCTCTTCGCCAAGTATCCTATCACGACTCTTCAGTAGCTCAAGTGCGATGTCACTCCATCCAATCTCAGACTTCTCAAGTTCCAGCTCAGGCAGTAATTCAAGGTCAAGACTGGTTTTTAGCAATCGGCCATCTCGTTTCTTGAATTGACCATCAACGATGACCGCATTAATATCAGACGGGGAGGAATGCAGAACAATGGCTCCGATGGGGTTTTCTTCAGCGGCACAAATCATGCCGGGGCTCAGCATATCCCAGATGAGAAGGTCGGCAATCTTGCCTTCTTCTAGAGAACCAAGCTGATCCTCCATGTTAATTGCTTTTGCCCCACCGATAGTTCCTAGCTGGAATGCTTCTTGGATTGACAACTGTATCTTGCCAGGGAATCTTCCCATATCATGAATACGCTCGTTGCGCCGGCCACGCTCAGCTTGGAGTGCGACACGCATCTGCTCAACAATACTGCCCGAGCCGTTGCTGTGACAATCAATGCCCAGCGAGCTTATCGACTTGGCATTCTCTTGGAAGCAAACCGGCCAGCCAAGGCCCGTCTGAAGCTCGGTGTCAGGAGTGGAGGAGATTGCTGCTCCAGCCTTTGCGATCTTCTGTGCGTCTGAGTCGTTCAGGGGATTCACGTGGGATAGTAGAATATCCTTGTCCAGAATTCCGTAGCTTTCAAGCAAATCTACGATAGGCTCATCTAGGTTCCACTACAATTAGTATCCTAGCAAAATATTCGGACTCGTTTGTCTTACTTTGGATACTGGGGGCGTAGTGAGAAGTGATGGTCTTGATACCCAGGCTGCGAACTCGTTTGAATATGTCGACAATTACCTCTTTTGGAAGAGTATAAAAGTCGAATGCAAAGCCCATGATTACACGACCTTTGCCAAAGGGTCCAGCTTTGCATAGAGTGGCCAATTGCTCGAAAAGCCAGTCTGGAAGGAGAGTTTTCTCCATTTCGAATGGTTTCCAGGTCTTGATCCTTGCAGTAGGGCAGTAACAATAAATCGATCTTATACCGGATGAGATTGTTCCTGAAAGAGCAGCGTTATCTGTATAACATGTCAGCAAGCTAGAGAATTATCGATATACATCACAGTAGATAAAGCTTACTATGCTCAGGAGAGTAGGAGATATGTGCATGATCGACAATCGTGGTTGTCCCCGCCTGGAGAGCTTCAAGGCATCCCCCGAGTTGACCCCAGAATACATCTTCCGGTTTATAGCTGTGCGATACCATGTTGCCTAATACGCGACCAGTCAATAACATTCGTTCTATAAGTGAAGTCTCGTAACATACCGGAAGTCATGTACTCGAAAAGCGTGTGGTCTGAGTGTCTTCCTTTCAATTGAGTCTGCCACATATGGTGGTGTGTGTCAATGAAGCCCGGGGAGATGAGTTTCGATGTACAGTCAATCACTTCAGTGGAAGCAGATAGTGGATTAATTCTTGCAGCGATGCGAACGATCTTATTCCCCTCGATCAATAGCGAGTGGTTTCTTATAGGGACGATGCGATCACCTCCACGACCTTCAGGGACAAGGAGAGTTGCATTCTGGAGCAGGATTGAGTGAGGCGAAGTCATGACGGGATAGTGGCTGTCGATTCACCCGGTGTAAAGTGCAATTGGAAACCTTCCAAGGTCAATTGGGAGCTGGGAAGGTGTCAAAGGCTTACTATATATATTAAACCGATTTCATAACACAGCGAGAGGTACCAGGTCATTCCTACACAAGACGGTAACAGCGTTAGCCAACGATAGACCACCACGTAGTTTGCTCGTGGGGAAACAAACAAAAGCATGCGTCTGAACAGGCATGGAAGTGTATCCTCTATTGACTTCATAACTACGGCGGCTGTTAGTTCCTCACGGTGATAATGGCATTATCGCCGAGGACCGAATTTGGAGCAGTTTGTGTTATGGACATAAGGGAGTTAAGAGCTCAGTCTGACCCATGCCAGGGTATACCATTTCTTGTCAGCCTGCATTGACTTTTTATTTATAGTTTACACTGTACTAGTACAGTGGGTGCGCAAAGTTACCATGATTTCCCCCAGTCTAGATCATAAATAAGATTATATAAATTACAATAGAATATGTAACATTTTAGATAATATTGATTATCGTATCCGAAGATCATATATAAAGTCTTCTAACTATAATATAGTGTCATCAATTCTGGCATCGCTCTTTACGCACTCAGAAACAACAGGATACACATTTAAGCTTTTATCAACAGTAGGCTAGCATCCTTCTCGCAGAAAGTCAGACAAACAGTAAGCTTAGAAATAATAATCTTATAATTCCCCGACCCATCGAGCAAGAGCTCGCAACTGCAGTCTCAGCTTCGCCGTTTCCTCCTCGCGGTTGCGAAATGTGTACCGCGCTCGGTCAGCGACCACTCTATCAGTTATTAAGTTCTCGTTCAGTACCGTCGCAGAAAGATTTTCTGGGTCGAAGAAATCCCCCAGAAGAAGCCATATATGAAGAGGAAGCCCTGTGCCTAGGCAAGGCAAAGCCTCCGTCTAGGATGATAGAGGCAGCATCAAGGCCTTGTGAGGAGTGATATCTAAATCGAACGAACGAGTATCGTGGGTGTTCTTCACGTGCAGCTGACTTTTCGCAACCTCAAAAGGAAGTCGAATGCTCCTGAGTAAGGACACAAGTACAACCCCTTATATTGTGAGATGAGCAACGATGAGCTTCCCGGCAACATTGATCAACAACTCTCCGATGTCGACTACCCTACGCTTGCATGGGAATTCATTGAATGCGGATACAGAACAGTCAATCTTCAACAATCAGAAAGGCGCTCAGGTGATCTGTCAATAATATTCACAAAATAACTAGATACGATAACCAAGGCTAGAACAGGGGCACCGGGCAAACTCTCCCGACACTTAGACCGCAGACTTCACTCTAGCTAATAATAACTCCTATGACGAGCAGTAAATCAGGCCAAAGAAGAAATCCGTAATGGTCCCAGTTGCGAGATTTGCATCACCATCGCTTCCCACCAGAACATCATCATCGAGGACGCTTGGTACCTGAGTGGTTCTTACTAGTAGATGGTAACTAAAAATGGAATCGGTTACCAACTGTTATGATCCCTGTTCCTATTTTATGTCAGGCTTATGGAGGGGAAGTTATAATGTGAGCGTGGTTGGAAATGTCCCTCCGCATATAGAGAAGCATCCACAAAATGATTTGTGTAGATAGCACGGTTGTAAGATAATTCCAGACACGGAAAAAGTCGGGCTGAATGAATTCAGGTGTTGAATAGCGATACCGCGGAAGGAATGCTCTTCAACAGAGAATTCAACTATATAAACCCAATCTTGAACCATTCTCACAACAGGGGATATGGTGTAGGGGTATCACATTCGCTTTGCATAGGTCTTCGGAACTCTCAAGCTAGACTTTTTATTTGTGGCTTACTAAAAACTAGCATCCATGCCGCCCAAAGGCTCCCATCCACGGGTGCATTGTCCTAGTCCCCATCTGAGATTGATGGTTCAGAGTCGCCAGACTCAAAGTTGAAATGTATCATCATCCTCATCATTGACGTTTGCCTCCGTCCCTCCAACGCCGTCGTCTACCTCCTGTCCTTCAACATCGTCGTCGTCGTCGTCGGAATCTTGGACTACCTTGCGTCGTCGATGAGGGGTCTTGGGGATGGGACGGGCCCTGGTGCTTCGTCGAGGTGTATTGGTCTGCGTAGACTGGCTACCATCGTTGTCGTCGGCGACATTGGTTTCGAAACTCTGCGTGACTGTTGCGACCTTCTTGCCACTGCTCTGGTTAGAACGGTACCGTTTGCTTAAAGCAACAAAAACATCCGCCATCTCGGAGCCATTAAGGTCGGCAAGATACCCGTTGATGATCGCTATTGAAGTTAGTATGAAATGAATGGTGGGGAGCCTATATACTAGCATTCTCATTTTCAAGGCTTTTACCAAGACCATCCTTGGCCGCGTCGACAAAAGCAATGCCTGATGCCTCGGTATTCTTGGATCGCTTTACTAGGGGTTTGATAGATGGGTTATCCTGAATGAAACCCTTAAAGAAATTATTGAGGAATTCCAGCTTGCCTATGATGTTGTTGAATGAAGTGACCTGAGCTTCGTCTGCGGTGGTCTCTCCAGCGGATGAGCGACGACCAACACTACCCACAGATGAGCGACGACTGGTATTTCCTGATCCTGGTACTCCAAGGACATCTTGAATCATAGCAACATCGGTAGTAAGCTTACTAGAAATTATGTTAGCTTAATATTGTACTTTGAGGAAGATTCTTACGTGATCTTCTTGCTCTGGTCAACCAGCATGCCGGTCATTGCTTGTATCATTGATGCCATCTTTTCATCACGTTAGCGATATACTAGTATTGATAACGTATTGATTTAAAATCACTAACCTTGTGGAAATTTTGGTGGGTGATAGCGGTGCCGACATCGAGTACGTTGGCATTAGTGGACGCCTACACCTTGGTCTGTGTGATATCGACGGTTGGATTGGGAATATCTTTGGCAATGATAACCGTTTTCGATCGGTCCTTTCCCTTTGGGGCCGCACGTGACGACTTGCCTTCCATGATGGTTGATTGATGGGTGATTGATGTAAAGTGAGGACGAGTGTTGATGAAAAACGAAGATATTGGATATGAAAAGAGAGGAGGATAGACAGATGAAATAGAGGGGGAGAGCAGGCAGATTAAAAAGAGGGGAAGCTGGCAACAAAGCATTGACCATCAGTAATCAATACCTAGCTATTAATACTTGCCAGTGATCAATAGCTGTCAACAAGTGCCAGTGATCAATAGCTATTAACAAGTGCCAGTGATCAATAGCTGTTAATAAGTGCCAGTAATTAATAGCTATTAATAAGTGCCAGTGATTAATAGCTATGAATAAAGACTAGTATAAAGAATATTATATAATTAATAGTAAATAATAGGATAGTTAATAATCTATAAAATTTCTTTTTATTTACTTATTTTATATCTATGGGTTTCTTTTTGCTTTTACCCTTATTTATTATTATTTAAAGCCCTAATAGTTAATCTATCCTTAAGCGATTTATAATTAATATTTAAGAATTTCTTTTCTATAACCTTCTTACTATACCTACCTACCTAGCCTCTAAGCGGTAAGTTATATATAGTTTCTATTTTTATTAACTAACTTATTATAAAAATAGTAAAACTATATATTAAAAATAAATCTACCTTTTTATTACTTAATAATGCCGATTTCTTAAGAGTTAATACTAATTAATTATTATTTATATAAATAAAAATAATTTAAAATAAGAATATAGCAGGCTGGCCAGATAATATTTAAGTAATAGTTCTAAGGCTTTATAAGCTAGTTAGGAGAACTATATTAAACTTAAATACCTTAAGTAGCCATAAGATCTAGAAAGATTAACCTTAAAATTTTAATTATTAGGTAATAATAAATAGTATTTATAACCCTATAAAATTAATAAATATAAAAAATAAGCTTTAAGATATTTACCTAGAACTTAACTTTAATGTAATAATAGGGCCTAGCAGACTAATTAAAAAGTCATTAAAGTCTGACAAGGGTTATAACGATAAAAGCAACGTAGACGAATCTAGTGACAACAAGAGCAGCGTGGACGAGTCTAGTAATGACGGCAGCAATGAGAGCGAGGAGGATTTCTCAGTCGCTACTTAAAAACAATCTTCTCGCTCCACAGACAACCAACACACACAAAGTGATTCCAACGGTCGGGCTAAGAAGCGGTCTTCTCACTACAAAAGCAGCAACTTCTTCAACGACGCAAACAGTCACTCGTCCTCCTCCAACGAAGGGCAGGGACGGGCCAAGAAGCTCAAGAAGCCTAAGAAGAATGAGATCATAGTGTCTCCAATGCCATCTTCATCGCGCCTTAAGCAGCAGGAAAATACCACGACGGAGGCTGGAAGCGGATGTCTTTTCGCTAGTGGTGGACAAGAGACCCATCTAGGGCATCACCAGCAACCTATAATATCTCAGCAGCCTATAATGCCTTAACAATTCCCTTACCAAGCCTAAGGATATTAAAGAGGATAGGATAGGGTTTATAATTATACTCTTCCTTACTTTAAAAACCCTTATTTTTAAGGAGAGGCCTATTATAATAATAATTATAAACCGATATTAATAATAGATATATAAAACCTATATTCCGGTAAGTAAATACTAAAATTAACTTTTTTAAATAATTTTAATTATAGACTGATATTAATATTATATATTTATTAATATAATCCTCTCCTATATTATAATATATAAATTATATATAATATTCTATTAAAGGCCGTAATTACTAGATAAGTTTTACTCCTACTTATATAGATAATAGTAAATCTATTACAGTTACTTAACTCTATAAAGAGATAAATATTAAATTTAAGGCTTAAAAACGACAATACTTTAAGGTAATATTAAATATATATACTTCCTTAAAAATCTCTATTAAAAGTCTTACGACTAACTTAAAAGCTGATTTAAGAGAGCTCGAGAGCCGAGTGGCGCGTATTAAGCAGCATTTAACTGGAATTTAAACCCGGTGGCTATGCTATTGGCTACCTATAGAAGGTGTCTTTAAAAAAACTTCGATCGACCTGACTGGTTCTTACTATGAGTGGACAGTAACAGCATTTTGAAACTGGGCAATATATTGATGTTCGCGGACTGGACATGGGGCTACTGAGGATAGCCTATTTTAATTAAATTCATTGAACACAACTTTTTCTGTGTCTGAAAATATCATACAACCGTGCTATCACTGCGTAAACCTTTCTGAGGATGCTTCTCTACCTATGGTAACCACCCCCACGCAAACAAGCTCTGTCAATGGTGACCACCCCCGCGTAAACCGAAATAATAACGAACTAGTTATAGTCGACGCGAACTGGATTCATACTTCTTAGACTCTCGTTCCTACTTGTCTAACATAGTCTCTGTATTAGAAGGGTAATCAGGGGATCCAGGGATAGGCCTATAATAAACCAAATATGCAAAATAAGGAGAGATTTATATAGGAAGGAGCTCGTTAAGTGTATGGAAAGTGATTTAAGAAGCTAAGTATAGCATTTAAAGAATTTAATCCTTTATTCTAGTGCCGCCGGTAGGAATATCGCCCATAATCACCAGAGGTATAGCCATTAGGTTCGAATCGAGGAACTCGCAAAACTATCCCGGATTTAAACCTCGCTAAAGCCTATAACTAATAGAAATCGGACGAGGTAGTTCCTAATTACCAGAAAACTTATAGAATAGTTTTTAGTAATCTAATTATTACACTTCGGCTTTCAGTTTAGTTTTATATTTAATATTACTACGGAAGTTATAGTTATAAAACCTAATGTCTTTTTTAACCTAATTATAAATAGTAAAGATCTCCTACTTGGCCTTATTACTTATTATTAATTACTAAATATTAATAATACTTTTAATAATATATAGTTATATTAAGTTAGATTTATTAATATATTATATTAATAACTTTTTAGTAAAGTAATATAAAATTATAATACTAGGAGGAGTAATAGTAATATAAATCTTATAGTAAAAATTACTAAGCTTTTTTTCTTTAGCCTAATTAACTACTTTTCATAGGAATTATTTATAGCTAAAATAAAACCTATTATTTATATATCGGGGGAGTTTACTAGGTCTCTATATTCTAGCCTTAGTTTTTATATTAATAGTATTATTATCTTAATATAGATAATAAATAAGCTAGATACCTAGCTAATTATTAAAAGCCAACCCTTCTATATCTATATTTAACTAAATTTCTATTACTATTTATATAACGGTAACGTAATTAATATTAAAGAATTATTAATTAATATCTTTAGGGAGCTTATCGAGGAAGGTATTAACTATCTGGTTTTTATTAATTTAAGTTATAAACTAATCCTCGGCGTCCTACTTAGGAATTTCTAAGTTATCCTCGGTAAAGTTAGTATTAAGATCTATACCGGATAAATTAAGTAAGCTTTTAATACTATCTACCGGTCTATTATTTAATACTATAGATAAATACTTAATAGAAATTAACTACTTAGCTATATTAAGAACATATTAATTAAACTTATTATATATTAATTAGAGCTTATCGACTTATACTTTAATTATATCTACTATAGCCAATTTTTACTACTCCTTATAGAATTACTATATTATAGTATAGAGAGCTACTTAACGTAAAACTCTATCTCGGTTCTTTTAAGTTTATTTATCTCCATTATAAGGATAATTATTATCGATTTCCTATAGTTTATAAAATAGGCTATTAAGTAAGTAGCCGAATTTATATATCTATTCCTTATTTAAGTAAGAAAATATTAAGCCCCTATTAATAGGTTAATTATTTATATTACTAGTTATAGGATTAAGTATAATAGATATAAGATCAGGGATTGCCATTTAACCTGCTATATAATATATTTTTATAATAGTAGAGTCTAGATCATAGGCCATAATAGCGCGGGTTATATTACTCCTTAATTTAGTAAAGAGATTTAAAGTAGTATTATATTAAATACTATAAAAAGATATTAATTTTAATAGACTAATCTTTTTCCCTTATAGGCTAAGGTATTCTATAAAAGTGAGAGATATTATCGGCTTATTCTCTATAATTAATCTATAACTACTACCCGCTAGAAAGATAGGTTAATCTTTAAATTTATCCTTAATAAGGATATATCTTTAGGGTTAAGAAAACAAGTCATCTAAGGTCTCTATACTAACTAGTACTTTATAATAAAGGGTAATCGTTAATAGTTAGTAAGGAGTAGAAAGCTTAAATACAGTTTTACCTTTCAGGCTATATAGAGACCTAGGTCGATGGTCAGTTATTGATTATCCTGATTAGCTTATTATTACTTAACTTACAGTATTAAGGGGTTATATTTATATCCTGTCTCAGGGTTATTCATCTTCCCTTTAAGGTTATAAATAGTTATCTATATATAGAAAACACCTACGGTAATTATTTATTTAATTTAGATATTACCTTATATAAAAAATAGCAGGTAGATATTACTAACCTAATCAGGCCTACCTAGCGACCCTAGATATAGAATAGTAAGGTAAGCTAGGACCTAAGTAAAATAGTAATATTTAGCTAGTTTAATATAAAGTATCTCCTAAAGGTTAAAATCTATTATTTATAAGATTTCTTAGGTTCCTATATAGGTATTATTTATAACTAATATTTAATAAGTATAAATCTTAACTTAATCCTATAAATAGTATATTATTTTTAATATTATTATCTCTAGCCAGTGGCTTTTTAAAGACTTAATAGATTACTTATAGTACTTTTAAAATACCTAAAAAATTATACTATAACAGTACTAAATAAGAACTTAATAACTAATAAAGTTATTACTAATTAAGTATAATATATACTTTTTAAATATAAAAATAAAAAAGCGATAAAGCTAAGATTATAATTAAGCCTATAATTATAAACTATTACTTATTAGGTTAAGAAAGTATAGGTAATTAAGGTTATTATCTCCTAGCTTACCGTTTATCTAGGGTTCTATAAAGGTAATAATAGCCTACTATTAATAAAGGCTTAAATAGGCATCCTATCGTTTTTAACTATATAAGGAGTAATACTAAAAGCTATATAATAGTATATCTAGCTCTTTTAACCGTTAGTTAAGCTCGAACCACTTAAAGTCCAGGGCGTCTCGGTTAGTACCGAATATATATTAGAGAAACTCTTTAAATCCTTCTTTCTTACGGCCAATACGGCAAGCTGTCGATGCCAATACTGCCATGTTGACTAGTCCTCGATACAGGAGTCAGCTTTATTAATAGAGGATGTTCTGTGCGCAAGAGAACAATTATAGCGAAGCGTAGGTAAACAGAATGTGGGGGGACGAGTGAATTCACCTCAGGCAGCAGGATTCTAGGCAGCAACACACAGGAGCGTGGGTAAACAGAATGTAAGGGGACGGGTGAATTCACCTTAGGCATCAGTACTCTAGACAGGAGTCCCTATCGAAGGCAGCAGTATCCACAGCAGTTTCCAACATTAAAGGTAACCGCTTCACACACAGCGCCATTATATACTTGAACTCGTTCAATCGATTCAATTTATTAGGTTACTTACTTTTAGAACTACTAAGACTTTATAACAAGTCTCCTATTATTATTACTTATAATAATTATAGGCACTTATAGCTATTCTTATAGCTATATTTACCTTTTTACTTACTTATAATCTTTCGAAGGGTTTTTTACTTACTAACCTTGTGTAGTATTTCTCTATTAGTAAAGGGGTAATAAAGATTATATAGGAGATATTATAATTTTATATTTTAGCTTTTTAGCCTTTTTTTTTTTTTTTTTTTTAAAAATAGAGAAATTATAAACTAATAGTAAGGTATTTATATTTATTAAACTAAGGCTATTTCTTAGCCTAGCTATAGTAATACTTTTACATTAGCTTATTATATATAGAATTAAAAGGCTGTTTTAAAGAAGGCTTTTTTAAAGGAGTTAATATAGAATGTACTTAATAATTTTTATTTTTATTTATAAAGAGCTTTATATTAGTTATAGCTTATTTAATAAAAAGTATAAAAGAGATACCTTAGTTATAGTATTATTAATTACCTTTTATTTTATTTAGTTATTAAAGGAAGGGGTTACTAAGTTATATAATTTTAATTAATTAATTATAGTAACTTCTTTCCTTGGACTAAAATAACTTAATTTATTCTTTTAAGATTTCTAACCTTAGGTAAAAGACTTTATTTTATAATATATATAAATTTTCTTTTTATATTATATTATACTAGCTTTATTAACACTCTTTACTTATTTCCCTTAATAGACTTAAACTTTAATAGTCTTTTTATATTACTTAAAGTACTTAATTATATTTCTTATTATTATTAAGTCTATTAACTATTTATTATATTTACTTTTTATTAAATTTATATTATTTATATTTAATATATTAAGAAAGGTAATCTTTTTTATTATTAATTTATTAATTAGGCCTAGTAATTAAAATTTCCTTTTAAAATAATTAAAAAGTAATATCTTTTTTTAAGCTACTTATTTATTTATATTAAGCCTGGTAGTATCTTTAAAGAAAAAGAGATCTAGCTATTTAAATTAAATCTATAAGAATATTAATAATAAAGATTTCTATATAAACTAAAAAGTAATAATAACTTAAATTCAATAAGGTTACTTACTATATTAACTATAACTCTATTTCTTAATAGTATAAAAACCCTTATTAGGGCTACTTTTTCCTTTTTATTTAATAAAGTATATACCTTTAAAAAGGTAATAATTCGGTTAACCCATAGATAATATAATAAATTTTAATATAATAAGAGGCATTATACATAATGCCAGATAATATAATAACCAATCTATTAAAGTTTATAATAATATTATTTAAATAGCTAATTGCCCGAATAATAGTAGCTAACATCCTTAATAAACCTTATTTAAGATGAATAGCTAGCTTTAATCCGTAATATATAAATTTACAGTTTCCCTCTGCTCTTAGCAGACTAAATTCTTCGTATACTATTAAAATGTTAGACTAAGGGGTAATAGGAACAGAAGGTTTTAGCGGGAGCGGGGAAACCTAGGACGAAAAGCTAGATTGTTAGTTACACTTAACTCAATCTAATCTTCTATTAATTGTAAAATAAAGCAATAAATAATTAACTTATCAGATATAATAACATAGTATAGTAATATAGCAGTTTAATATAGCAGTTTTCCTTTTTATACTTTACTTTAATTAACTTACCTAAAATAAAATAAAGATTATAATAAATAACCTATTAAAACCCCTTTAACTTACCTATAAATTAACCTAATTACTTTATAATTAAATTAATAAAGCTAACCTTAATTATAGTTAATATATTAATTAATATACCTATCTTTATACCTTTTTATAAGGACCTTTAACTAGCTAATAATAATAATATAATTAAGGTATATAAAGAGGAATTCTAATATAGTAAAGAGGTATTTCTTAAAGTAATAGTTAAAAATCTTAATATTTATAAAGAATTAAAAGGCTTACTTAATAATATTAATAAGTAGTATATTATTAAGGTAGGTATAAAGCCTATAAATTAAAAGGCTAAGGTTATATTTACTATTTTTAGCTATATAGTCTTTTAAATACCTAGCTTTTTTATTTATAATAATAATTATAATAGTAAGAGTATATAACTTAAAAAGGAAATATTATATTTTAACTATTTTAAAAAGAAGCTTAAATTATATAATATAATTAAGCCTTTAATAATAAAAATAATTACCTTTTTTAATATATAAAATAGAAATAATATAAGTTTAATAAGAAATAAATATAAAGAATAATTAATAGACTTAATTATAATAATAAATTCTATTAAGGAATTTAATTAATATAAAAAGACTATTAAAGTTAGAGTTATAAAAAGAAAATTTATATATATAAAATAGAGTTTTTTACTAAAGGTTAAAAAGTCCTTTAATTATAAAAGAAAAAGCTATTATAATTAATTAACCGAAATTATATAACTTAATAGACTTTCTTTATAATAAGTAAATAGAATACTAAAGGTAACTAATAGTAATTTAATAATAATATAAGTAAGCTTTTTTAAATAATATATTTTTATTATTATATTTATTATTATAAATAATAAGGCTAGTTAATTAAAAGAACTATATAGTTAAAAATAATAAATATAACTTTAACTTCTTAATTTATAGATTTTATATTAATCTTAATAATATATTATAACTTACTATTATATAGTAATTATTATAACATTTTATATTCTTTAAGGTTATTAAAAATTACTTTAAATAATACCTTTTAATTATATTATAATCTCTCTTTATATACCCTAGCTATATTATTATTATTAACTAGCTAAATATCTTCTTAAAAATATATAAAGGTTAGTATATTAACTAATATCTTAATTATAATTAAGATTAGCTTTATTAATTTAATTTAATTAGCTTAAGTTATAAATAAATTAAATACTTTTTAGTAAGTTATTTATTAGAATTTTTATTTTGTTTTAAGTAAGTTAATTAAAGTAAAGTATAAAAAGGAAAAAGTAACCTTAGTAATGGTTTTTATATTTATAATAAGTATAGTAATACCTTTAAAAAAGAGATCTAGCTATCCTAATTAAATCTATAAAAATATTAATCTTAATTACATTACTATTAAATTACTATTAGTTACCTTTTTTATCTTATCTACTTACTATAGGGAAGGTCTACTAGGTTATGTAATCTCGGTTAATTAATTATAGTAGCTTCTTCCCTTGTAATTAAAGTAACTCATTTTATCCTTTTAAGACTTTTTAACCTTCAGTAAAAAACTCTATCTCGACCAGCAGTATATATAAATTTTCCTCCTATATCTCTTCATAACCCTCAGTCAGCCTTACAGATCAATATAGCCTAGCTAATTAGCTATATAATCTATATCCTATAGCCTATTTTTAAGGTATTAAGGAAGTCCTTTTTTATACCTCTAGGGCCCCTATTTTCTTTTAGCTCTTTAAATAGCTATATTTCCTTATTAAGCTAATAATACTAACTAGGATAAAGGCCTAAAAGCTATAAGACTTTATAACTAAAAATAATAAGGGCTAGTAGCTCTTTATCGGTCTTACTATCTTACTTAATTATTAATAGCTTGCCGGCCTCTCTTTATAGCTCTTTATAGTCCTAGGTAATAGTATTATATAATATAGTTATAATATCCTCTTTACTAGGCTATATCTAGTCCTTATAGACATCTAGTCTTATATATAGACTTTAGTAAGTAATTATAGTAATTATAATTAATATCTTAGCTATAATTAAGGTTAGCTTAGTTAATCTACTTCTAGTAGGTTTATTTCTAGGTAAGTAGGAGGTCTTGACAGGTTCCTTAGTAATTACGATTTTCTTTTTATATAGGTCTTAGGTAGGTTAATTAAAGTAAAGTATAAAGAGGGAAAAGTAGCCCTAGTAGGGGTTTTTATATTATTAAGAAATAGAGTTATAGCTAATATAGTAGGTAACCTTATTAAATTTAAGATATTATTACTTTTCGGTCTATATAAGGACCTCTATTATTAATATTTCTATAGGTTTAATTAGAATAGCTAGATTTCTTTTTTTAAAGGTATTACTATACTTACTATAAATAAAAATATTAATAATAAAGGTCTTTATATAAACTAAAAAGTAATAATATCTTAAATTTAATAACGTTACTTACTATATTAACTATAACTTTATTTCTTAATAATATAAAAACCCTTACTAGGGCTACTTTTCCCTTTTTACACTTTACTTTAATTAACCTACTTAAGTAAGTAACTTACTAAGCTATAAGTTAACCTAACTAAACTAAATTAATAAAGTTAACCTTAATTATAGCTAAGATATTAATTAATACCCTAGCCTTTATACCTTTTTATAAAGACCTTTAGCTAGTTAATAATAGTAATATAGCTAGGGCCTATAGAAAGGAATTTTATTATAACTAAAAGGTATTTATTAAAGTAATAAATAATAATTCTAAAATCTATAATAAGCTATAAAACTTACTAAATAAGATTAAATAGCGGTATACTATTAAGGTAAGTATAAGGCCTATAAATTAGGAGGCTAAGGTTATACTTACTATTTTTAATTATAAGGTCCTTTAGTTATATAATCTATTTACTATTAATAATAATTATTTATATAAAAAGGTATAGTTTATAATAGAGATATTATTTCTTAACTATTATAAAAGGAAATTTAAATTATATAATATAATTATACCTTTAATAATAAAAAAGACTATATTTCTTAATATAATAAATAAAAATAATATAAATTTAATAAGAGGTAGGTATAAAAAATAATTAATAGACTTAGTTATAATAGTAAATTCTATTAGGGAATTTAACTAAGGACTATAAAAAGATATAGGAGGAAAATTTATATATACTATAAGATAGAGTTTTTTACTGAAGGTTAAAAAGTCCTTTAGTTATAAAGGAAGAAGCTATTGTAATTAATTAACCGAGATTATATAACCTAATAGACCTTCCTTATAGTAAGTAGATAAGATACTAAAGGTAACTAACAGTAATTCAATAGTAATATAACCGAGAGGGTTTTTATATTATTAAGAAATAAACTTATAATTAATATAATAAATAACCTTATTAAATTTAAATTACTATTACTTTTCTTTTTCTTATTTTAACCTTTAACTTTATTAAGCCTAGGCTTTTAAAATCTTTTAATAATATTAATTATAAAAGTAATTTCTTTTAAAGTTAAAACTTAATAATTAAAATAATAAATATTATATATAGTAATTAAACTTTAATTAAATAAATATATATAATAGCTATATATATAAAAGCTAGCTTTTTCCCTATACCTCTTAACTTAATTTATACTATAAACTAGTTAATTATCCTTTATAACTACAGTTAGTTAATTAACCCTTGCCCTTTAGTTTATATTACTAACTAACTTTATAACTATAATAATAAGTACTATTAAAATAATAAGCTATTACTATAATAACCTCTATTAATAATATTATTAATAATATTATATATTATATTATAAAAGTAAGTATAATAAGATTTTAATAAAGACTATATAATTTTATTTAATGTCTTGGCCTAAAGCTACCTTTAACTTCAGGCTATTTTAACTTTAACTTTAACTCTAAATATATATTCCTTTAATATATTTTAACCTTTTATTTTTATTTTTACCCTTCCTTAATACTTTATATTTAACTTCTCTTTATAGATTATTTTTAAAGACTTTAAATACCTCTATAACCTACCTCTTTAAGCTACTATACTAAGCTATATACTTTAACTTAAATATTTTTATAAAAAAGCTATTAGTTTTAAGGACTAGCCCTTTTATAAGCTTACTTTCTAGGCTTTTTAAGCTTTTAAGTTATTTCTTTACCTTTTATATTTAACTTAATATATACCTTTAGTTATAGTTTTCTTTATTAAGCCTTAAAATATAAAATATTAAAAGCTTATAGCTAAAGGTAATTTATTTAATTAAATTATAATTATCTTACTTATTATAAAAAGGTAATATAAAATAGCTATTAAAATCCTACTTTAAATTAAACTAAAAATCTCTAGCCTTATCTTTAAGTAAATTAAGTTCCTACTTATTATAGTAATTATTAATAGCTTTTTAAATAATTTTATAAGTTAGATTAAGGCTTATATTACAGTAGATATTTATTACTTAAATAGTAATACTTATTATAGTAGAAGCTATAAAAGAGGTTAGTAATATAAACCGAAGGGTAAGGGTTAATTAACTAACTATAGCTATAAGGGTTAATTAACTAGTATTTTAAAGGTATAGTAACCAGAATAAAAATATAAACTATATATAATTTTCTTAATCCTTCTAACTAGACTTTAATTTAAAGTATTAATTTAAATCTAATTAGGTTAGGGTTTTTAATATATAATAAATAACTAACTAATTAAATAGAAAGTTATAAAAATAGAAGTAAAAAGTAATAAAATTAATTATAAAAATTCGTTAATATAAGTCTAAAGGTATATATATAACGAAGTAAAGTTCTATAGGAAAGATATTACCTTTTTATTCTCTAAGCCCTAGTTAAAGCCTAATTTCCTACCTAGCCTAGACCTAATTTCTATAGCTATAGGCTATAACTATTATAGTATACTTATAGTATAGATTAAGTTAAGGATATAAAGGAAGCTAGCTTTTATATATATAGCTATATAATATATATATTTATTTAATTAGAGTTTAGTTATTATATATAACTTTTATTATACTAATTATATTGAATTTCTAACCTTAAAAGAGGTTAGTTCTACTATTAATATTATTAAGATTTAAAAAGCCTAGGCTTAATAAAGGTAAAGGTTAAAGTAAAAAAGAAAAAAGAAAAAACATAATAAGTATAGTAATATCTTTAAAAAGGAAATCTAGCTATTCTAATTAAATCTATAGAAATATTAATAATAAAGGTCTTTATATAAACTAAAAAGTAATAGTATTTTAAATTTAATAAGGTTAGTTACTATATTAACTATAATTTTATTTATTAATAGTATAATTACCCCTAAAAGGACTACTAGGGCTATTTTTCCCTTTTTATACTTTACTTTAATTAACCTACTTAAGTTTTTAAAGTAAAAGTTAACTTTAAATATTATAAAGTAATACCTATACTTATATAAAATAAAATTATAATAAGTAACCTACTAAGCTTTTACTAAAGGTTACTTATAAATAATATAAAGAAATAGAATATATATACTATTCTAACTTACCTATAGGTTAACCTAATTACTTTATAATTAGATTAATAAAGCTAACCTTAATTATAGTTAATATATAGTTAATATACTTACTTTTATACTTACTTTTTATAAAGACCTTTAGTTAGTTAATAATAATAATATAACTAAGGTATATAGAAAGGAATTTTAATATAGCTAAATAGTATTACTTAAAGTAATTATTAATAACCTTAATAAATATAAAAAGCTATAATAATTACTATATAATAGTAAGCTATAATATACTATTAAGGTTAATATAAAACCTATAAACTAGGAAATTAAGGTTATACTTATTACTTTTAGTTATATAATCTTTTAATTACCTAGCCTTTTCATTAATAATAATAATTATAATAATAGAAATATATAATTTAAAAAAGTTAAATTACTTTTTAATTATTTTAAAAGGAAATTTAAACTACTAGGCCTAATTAATATATTAATAATAAATAAAATTACTTTTTTTAATATATTTAATAAAAATAATATAGATTTAATAATAGGTAAGTATAAATAATAATTAATAAACTTAATAATAATAGTAAACTTAATTAGGAAATTTAATTAATAGATTATATTAAACTTTAACTAAAGCTATTAAAAGACTATAAGAAACTATTAAAGCTAAATTTATAAAAAGAAAATTTATATATATAAAATAAAGTTTTTTACTAAAGGTTAAAAAGTCTTTTAGTTATAAAGGAAAAAGCTATTATAATTAATTAATTAAAATTATATAATTTAATAAACTTTCTTTATAGTAAGTAAATAAAATAAGAAGGGTAATTAATAGTAATTTAAAAGTAATATAATTAAGTTATATTTATATATTTATAATAAGTATAGTAATACCTTTAAAAAAAAGATCTAGCTATCCTAATTAAATCTATAAAAATATTAATAATAAAGCTCTCTATATAGACCGAAAAGTAATAATATTTTAAATTTAATAAGGTTACTTACTATATTAGCTATAACTCTATTTCTTAATAGTATAAAAACCCCTATAAAGACTACTAAGGCTACTTTTCCCTCTTTATACTTTACTTTAATTAACCTACCTAAGATAAAATAAAGATTATAATTACTAAGTAACCTACTAAGCTATAAATCGACCTAACCGTTTTACTTATAACTAGATTAATAAAGTTAACCTTAATTATAGCTAAGATATTAATTAATACCTTAGTTTTTATACCCTTTTATAAAGACCTTTAACTAGTTAATAATAGTAATATAATTAAGACCTATAAAAAGGAATTTTATTATAACTAAAAGGTATTTATTAAAATAATAAATAATAATTCTAAGACTTATAATAAGCTATAAGACTTATTAAATAAGATTAAGCGGTAATATATTATTAAGGTAAATATAAGGCCTATAAATTAAAAAGCTAAGGTTATACTTACTATTTTTAATTATAAAGTCCTTTAATTATATAACCTATTTATTATTAATAATAATTATTTATATAAAAAGGTATAGCTTATAATAAAGATATTACTTTTTAATTATCTTAAAAAAAAGCTTAAATTATATAATATAATTATACCCTTAATAATAAAAGAGACTGCCTTTTTTAATATAATAAATAAAGATAATATAAATCTAATAAGAGGTAGGTATAAGGAATAGTTAATAGACTTAATTATAATAGTAAATTCTATTAGGGAATTTAACTAATATACCGAACTCTGGCTAGAGTTACCGAGGGACTGTAAAAAGACTATTAAAGTCAGAGTTATAGGAGGAAAATTCGTATATATAAGATAGTGTTTTTTACCGAAGGTTAAAAAGTCCTAAAAGGATAAAATAAGTCACTTCGGTTACGAGGGAAAAAGCTGCCGTAATTAATTGACCGAGATTACGTAACCTAACAGACCCTACAGTAAGCAGATAAGATAAGAAAGGCAACTAATAGTAATTTAACAGTAATACAACCGAGTTATATTTATATATAATTAAGTTAAATTTAGCTATTTTTATATATTATTAATAAATTCTATTAAAGAGGTAAATATATTAATTAAGATTTAAATAAGATTAGTTATAGAGTTAAGAGGGGTTTTAATATAAAACTTTTTATTTTAATATTAAGTAAGTAAGATATTCTTTATATTTATAATATTAAACAATTAATAGTAAAGTGTATTCTTATATAGTAAAAGTAAGCCAGTTAGTCCTTAGTAAGTAAAATATAAAATATATTCTATTTTATAATTTAATAAAGAAATATCTAGTGTAAGTAGCTATTTAGGCTTATAACTTAATAAAAGGTATAAAAGAAATTTAATAAAATTAATTATATTAAAGGTTAAAAAGCTAATATATAAAACTAGAGTAAGAGTACTATATATAGATAATAAATAAGATTAATACCTTAGGTATTATAGGATTGGATAAAGGATTAATCTGTTAGGTTATAATACTATTAAAGCCTTTTCTTTAGCCCCTTATCTTTAAAGCGAGAAAATTCTTTCTGAGAAATTACTGAGATAGGCTCCTCGCCGTCTATATAGATCCAGTATTGAGAACTCTTTCACAACAGGGGATATGGTGTAGGGGTATCACAATCGCTTTGCATTCGGCTTACGGCTTCAAGGCTGCGATAGGTCTAGGGTTCGAATCCCTATGTCTCCAGGTTTTTCCTTTTGCTCTTCGTAAATGAGGTATCTTCTTTTTGACGGCAAACAGGTGCTCGGTCTTGTCAAACGGTGGTTTCGATTGAAAGCGCGGCGTTGAGTGCTTATGGTGCGACGCTGGAACTAGCAAGAAACTCGGCCCTGCAGACTAACCGCCACTTCAACGAAAAGAACAAAAAAAACTCATTTAGCATTCAGAGCAAAAGAAACTCCGCTGGAGGGAGTCGAACCCTCCTCGCCGCGGTGAAAACGCGGAATGATAACCGATACACCACAGCGGAATTTGGATATTAGTCAGCAGACATATTTTGGATCATATCCGGACGGCGTGTAAGTGCCTTGGTACGAGTTGCTTGACTTAGATGTCGACAACCTTCGAAATTTATTATCAGTTTTGGAAATGATCATGATATAATTCGTGAGGTCCAAGATCTGGCTTTTAGTGTTATCCTCCCTCATGTTTCAGTGTTGTAGTTCAGTCACTTGCCCGCAAGAGCTCGTCCATCGTCAGCTGTTGCGATCCGAAGCTGCTTTGAACTTGAAGCTCCGCAGCAGAGTTTGATGATCAATGACCTCATATAGAGAGATATAGAAGAATGGCCTCTATTCTCTTGCAACCAGTGTTTCAGACAACCCAGAGAAATATGATCCAACACCCGGCCAGACAACGCATGTTAAATGCTTTAGGGTATGTTTTGTTAAGGATTGCGCTCTGCCTGCGAGGGAGCAATGTTAACAAGTATGGAAATATATAAGAAGACAGGGTTTTCTTTGGTGAAGTGAACGAAGCCAAGTATAAAGACCCTTAAATCACCTTTCCTATTGTCGTCGACGGAGACGGGATTCGATATATTACTTACCACAGATAGAAAGATCATTACACAAATAGTCATATTACACATTCATTCCGTGCTGTTGAGCTCTGGCAGGCATCCTTTTTCTTCTGCGAAGCGTAAATGACCTGTCCATAGAGTCAACGATATTCTCAGTGAGAGACTGAGATCCCCGACCAACTTTAGAAGAGCAGTTGTGTATTGTTTGCCATATTGAAGATGCAAAATTTAAAAACAAAGGAAAAAGAGGATTCCTCGGAAGTGAAGACAAAAGAAATGATCACGCTGGGGATCGAACCCAGAATCTTCTGATTCGTAGTCAGACGCCTTGCCATTGGGCCACGCGACCGTTGTAGTCGATGAATAAATATTTCGCTCAGTTGACCTGAACATTGCAACGCAGCTAGAGAGTCGCGATCATATTCAATGTTGGTGGTGGTTTTCAACTTCAACATCAAACTCAATGCTTGACTTCTAAAATGTAGTAGAAAGGTTTCATGTTACGGATAAAGATCTGTTACTAACCTGATTTTTCCTTGCCAGATTATTCAAAATCTAGTAACGAGCAAAAGGAAAAACGAAATTCAGAATAACGTGGACAGTGAAACCGAGAGGACGAATTTTAGGTAGGATTCAGACGCATGACTAATTTAGACGTTTCTTTGTTGCACATGTCATCACAAGTTTAACGTGGAGTCCTTCGATAAATGTAACGATCTTACAAATCTAGTCCAAGCTCAGTTCCACTTCTTGCAAGGCCCACTCATCCGAATGAACTCATAACGTTGGTCCTTTGTAATATCATCACTTGGCCGTGTCAATCATTGAGAGCTTGACCGATTCCATACCAAAAGTGCTCATATTTGAGAGACTGAGAGTTAATCAAATACCTACTTAATACTGAGTATCTCCCGACATTGGGAGCTGAGGCGATATTTTATCCCATCTCTTATCAAACTCGCCCAGAACTCCTTCAACATGTCGTGGGAAGCCATTGCGAAAGAATGCCAAGCAAAGGTCTTGCAAGCAATTCCCAACCGGTGGCGACTCGATATCGAAGATTACAAGTCACTTAAGGATGTGACCAGCGTGCCGTACACGTGTGGTCTGCTCACAGAAGCACAGCTCAAGATCACGGAGTCTTCCGCTACACAGATCGTTCAGCAGCTTCAGTCTCGAAAGTTTTCAGCGGTGCAAGTGTTGGAGGCTTTCGCTGGGCGTGCTGCTATTGCGCATCAACTGGTTAGTTTACCTTCTTAACTGACGAACACGTACTCACATGGCAAAGGTCAATTGTCTGACAGAATGGTTTTATGATGAGGCCCTTGAACAAGCCAAGAGACTTGACGAAGAGTTTCAAAGAGATGGCCGAGTCCAGGGCCTCTTGCATGGAGTTCCTCTAGGTCTGAAGGTAAGGAAAACCCCAGAGTCTATATATCACCAAGCTTATCTTATACTCGACAGGACATTCACAGAGTTCAAGGCCACGCTACCACACTGGCGTTTGTGGCGGGAAGAGACAACATTGCCCAAGAAGATTCCACCGTCGTGGCAGCTTTACGCGATGCAGGTGCTGTCTTCTTCTGCAAGACCACGATGCCCCAGTCAGCCATGGCTATCGAGACTGTCAGCAACCTTTGGGGACGTACTTTGAACCCATTGAACCGAGACCTCAACGCAGGAGGCAGTTCTGGAGGTGATGGCGTACTCGTGGCTATGCGAGGCTCCCCTCTGTCCCCATCTACTGATATTGGTGGCTCCATCCGTGTACCAGCTGCTTTCAACGGACTTTATGCGCTGAAGCCAACAGCTGCACGGATACCAAAAGGCGGAATGCCGGATCTTGGACAGAGTCTGATCCAGGTATCTTTTGGGCCAATATGTCACTCGATCGAGGATATGGAGTTACTCGCGAGGGTCGTCAATGCACACCCTTTCAATAAGTACGATGTGACCTGTACGCCAGTTCCATGGAAGGTCCCCGAAGCTCGGAAAGAGAAGCTGAGAATTGGTCTGATGAAGTGGGACGGTGTCGTGATGCCCCATCCTCCGGTCCTTCGAGCGCTGGAGCATACTAGGCATGTTCTTGAGACAGCTGGACATGAAGGTATGTTAAAGTCGATTGGTTTCCTTGAAAAGAGCTAATTTGTCTACAGTGGTCGACTTTGAACCACCTTTCGATTGCTGGCAGTCTTTAAAAACAACAGTAAGTTTCTATGCCACAGATTTTTGAGTTATACTTACAGAGATCACAGTTTGACATTTATTACCAAAAAGGAGCTGATCAAACGCTGGCTGCACTCGAAGAATCGGGTGAACCACTCATTCCAGCAATCTCTGATCTGATGCGGGTCTTCAACGTTCGACAGCTTCCCGCCACAGAGCTGCTTGAGGTATGATCCTCATTCCAGCTTGACTCCATCTTGTTTAACATGATTTCAGTTGCATGGCAAGGTACGGGCTTACAAAGACCAATTCCTTGCGGCTTGGAACAAGACTGCCGACAACGGCCGGCCCATCGATGCATTGATCTGTCCTCCAGCACCTGGTGTTGGTTATCCTCACGACTTCAACACTTACTGGGGATACACCGCATTGTTCAATCTTATTGACTATCCTTCTGTGATCCTTCCGATCGTGGACTTCAACATCACTCCTGAGCTGGACCCGGTCGATGTGAATTATCAACCTTCAGATGTAAATCCTTACGATAGGGCAAATCATGAGATCTGTACGTGGATCAGAGAATTTTTGATGAACTTTGCTAACAAATATTTCTGAATAGATGATCCAAGCCTTTTCTCCAATATGCCGTCTACTATACAAATTGTCGGACGTCCATTTGAAGATGAAGATCTCATACAAGTAGCCTCAGTCCTAGATGTGCTACTTCGAGCAGCCTAGGATGAATCAGTGTATCGCACTTTTGGTGATTGGACATCAAACAGGATTAATCAAAACAGCATGGGCAACGCAAAGTTAGTTCTGACTTGTCTAGAAATTCAGATGTGAAGTCCCCATGAGACTAAAATGCAGTGGTATTCTTCGGAAGGTTTAGTCAGTTATAAAAATTCTAGTTTCGGAGATCGTGCTTTTCCAGGTAGGTGGTTAAACCCCCTGTCGATATTCAGATCACTATACTCCATACCTACAGTACAGCCAACCTACAGAACTTCCATTACTTGGAGCCAAATCTAGTCAAATAGATACAAATCCTTCCATGCTATGTCTACCTCAGGAAATCGGTTGAGTCATTTTACGATTTATTGTTCGCATCAATACTACGCTCCACCCGTTATCACAACGCCGAGTCACAACTTGAATGCTGACCCTTGTAGGCTTACGCACTCCACCAGATCGTTTAATTGGCTCAACTACGTTACTCGCATTGCTAGATCTGCAACGGGAATCACTGCTCCGTCCTCCGTGATATCGTGAGGGGCATGTCGGCAGACCGCTGTTCGGCAGATGATCTTATATACCCACTGTTGCCCAGACCTTGAATCTCTCTCTTTTCTTTTGTCTGGCCTCGTCTTTATCTACAATGCGCCACAGCCTCTTTTCTCTGCTGCTTCTGGGCAGCAGCTGCATCGCCGCAACACCTGAGAAGGCCAACTGCAAATGCTTTCCTGGGGACTCTTGCTGGCCTACTGCGTCTGAATGGGACCGTCTTAACAGTACCGTTGATGGAAGATTGGTTGCAACTGTGCCATTGGGTTCGCCATGCCACGATCCAAGCTTCAATGCTGAAGAGTGCGCGAATTTGCAAAGTGAGTGGCACTATTCGTCGATCCAGTAAGTCCTCTATCCTGTCCTGGCCCTGTTCTATTCATCCGAACGATACTGTCTTCCAAATGAAGTGGGGTGCTAATTGACTGTAGCTCCAAGTCGTCTTCGTCCATAATGGCCACTTTATTTGCCAACCAGAGCTGTGACCCCTTCCAGCCGAGAGAGAAACCCTGTACGCTTGGCAATTATGTCCGCTACACCGTGAATGCCACATCTGCAGAGCACGTTGTAGCTGCTATGAAGTTTGCTCAGAAGAAACAAGTGCGCTTCGTGATTCGAAACACTGGCCATGATTATCTGGGTCGTTCTATTGGCGCAGGTGCGCTCGCTGTGTGGACTCACTACCTCAAGGGCACCGAAGTAGTTGACTGGGATGACGACGAGTACAAAGGCAAAGCTCTGAAAGTAGGAGCTGGTGTTCAGGGTTTCGAGGCACTTGCAGCTGCTCATGCTGAGGATCTAGTGGTTTTCACTGGCGAGTGCCCTTCCGTCGGTCTCGCGGGAGGATATACCCAAGGAGGCGGCCACTCAGCACTGAGCACCAAATTTGGTCTTGCAGCAGACAACGCACTCGAGTTCCAAGTTGTGACTGCCAATGGAAAACTAATCAAAGCTAATCGAAGCCACAATAAAGACTTGTACTGGGCCTTGAGCGGTGGCGGAACTGGCAACTATGGTGTTGTCGTCTCGGCTACTGTCAGGGCTCATCCAGAGGCCAAAGTCAGTGGTGCCAGTTTTCTTGTCACAGCACCTGAAGGAAAACCAGAGTTGATATACGACGCTATCGACGCTTATCACGCTGCACTTCCAAAGATTGTTGACTCTGGTATCATGATCATCTATTTCTTCTCCGACTCGTTTCTGCAAATCCCTGCCATCACTGCTTACAACAAGACTGAGGCAGAGGTCAAGAAGATCCTCCAGCCTCTTGCTGATTCTTTGACTGGTCTTGGTCTCAAGTTCGAACCGACATTTACCCAATATGCAAGCTACTACGACCACTACGACCACTACTGGGGCCCTCTTCCTGCGGGCAACATCCAAGTCGGCAAACAGCTCTTTGGAGGACGTTTACTACCTCGGGATAAACTCAAAGACTTTTCGCCAACTGCGCGCAAGCTCGCCGAGATGGGAGTTATATATATTGGCGTTGGACTCAACGTATCCAAATTTGGTAGCAAGAATGCCAACGCGGTGTTACCCCAGTGGCGAAGCTCTATAGTCCAGGTATCGCTCACCCTTCCTTGGGACAACGAAGCACCTTGGGAAGAGATGTTGGCAAGGCAGAGAAGAATTACGGATGAGATTCAGCCTGTGATCGAGGCTGCGACACCAGGTGGTGGAGCTTACATCAACGAGGCAGACTTCCAGCAACCAAACTGGCAGAAGACTTTCTACGGTGCGAACTATGACAAGCTATTGAAGATCAAGAAGAAGTATGATCCCGAGGGCTTTTTCTACGCCACTGTTGCTGTGGGTAGTGAGGCCTGGACTGTTGCTGGTGACGGACGCATGTGCAGGGCGAACCTCTGATCACAAATGAATGTTAGTGATGATTGCTTTTGTGGTATTCAAAGTTACAACAAACTTCGAAGACCTTGATCACGATCGCAGTAGGTATCAATCGCAGTAGGTATCAAATAAGAACACTAAAACTAACATATCACTTCGAGGTGATTTCATATCCAACTCACACGTGTAAGCTCAGGATTGATCATCAGTTCATGCATATGTAATTATGTATTAAGAAATCTTTAATGTGCATCACTGCGAAATGATCTATATGATATCTATGTAACTGTAACCTCTGTGGTTTTTCTAATAACAAGACCTTCAACATCCATATCTTCCATTTCAACCTCCGAAATTCCTGAGCGGGTAGATCCGCCAGGTGGTGGGACAATTTGCTCTTGTGAATTATTTCGATCTAGCGCATCTTCATTGCCATACATTTTGGATGCGCAGTTGGTCCTCGTGGTATAACATCTTGTTTGAGTATTCAGGCCGTAACGGTTAGAGGCTCCAGCCTGGTCGCTGTGGGTATATCTCGACCGATCTTCGCTGAATCGGAGCTTGGACGCTAGTGTATCAAAGCTGAAGGGTAATTGATTAGCTTAGAAATGATACAATCGACAACGAACTTACTATAGAACGATCGGGTAAAGACAAAAGAGGGCGTAGAGGAATCGATCGAGCTGACTGGCAATGTTGACTGCCTTTTGCCCAGGTGTTTGGAATGGATGGATAATGGTTCTCGTAACTCCGATCAGGGCCAAGAAAGCCACGCGCATTTCAGTGCTGCGGGTGAGATATCGCAGAAGACCGACTTTAAGGGCTGCACTCATACTGGACGACGTTGCTGAGGCGAAGATGACAACAAGGAAATATGCGCTGAGGCATTCGGAAATGGCCATGAAGCTGAAGTAGCCGATGTGGAAATAGTTGATGATAACTTCATACTCAGGTTCGCCCTGGATGAGAAACTTTGCTCGGTAGATTGCGATAAAAATACGAGTGATTGCCGTGCAGACCATCAGTGCCCAAAAAATACTGGAGAAGACGCGCCATTGGTTCGGCCGAAGGACTCGTTGGAGAATGATGTAACTGTACAGCAGCAGACTTGCTTCTTGCAACTAAATATTCGAGTCAGTCAGGGTGCAAGACTACACCAGATAAGAGGTTATCGTACCAGCCAAAAGAAGTCTGAAAAGACAGCCGCTACCACTTCGTTGATGACGGGGTTCTTGAGGTAGTAGACATAATAGCAAAGACCGTTCGCAATAGCCCCAGCCGCTGATGAAAAGATTGGTACGGCAGCTAGGACAGTGAATGTAGTGATTTCGCAGACCAGGATACCAAAGACAACATTGACGAGACAGATGGTGCTGAAGATGGACCAGCACACCTCGAAGTAATCCATGGCTAGTCAACAAGAATGACAGTCAATGCTGCCAAGACGAGATCTGTTGACTCGAGATATATCGGATAGAGGACAAATGAGAGGCGAAGGAGGGGAAAAAGCCTGGGGGATCGACCTCGTTACCACCTCTGATCTTATGCGCCGGCAATCTGGAAACCCAGTGTAACGGATGCGGCTAGACGGCAGCGTGATAGATGGCGTTCTGCCAAGGCTGCTCCAAGCCTAGCCCAGAGGCTTAGGGGCTGACACTCGCTGGTTCCTCCACTAATGTCACCAAGCACAGGCCATGGATCAGGACCAAGCTATTTGCCGGGGAAGATATTGTCTCGTTCCCAGTAGGATCAGCTGTTTGGTATGTGTGTCTCAGTCTCGACTGTGCTTCTTATGGTTATTGAGTTTCTTCAGCAATGATCTTGACATAGCCTGGATTGCATTATCTACTCCAAGTAATGCTCATTTGTTAATTTGCTCCATGACACACAAAACAGGGGAAATAGACCCAAATACTCGCGACTTTTACTCTATCGTTACCTAATCGCGCTGAACTCCCCCGGCCAAGCGGAATCCTGCAAGCGATGGCTGTCACATCTTTTTGGCTCGTCAATTAAGTTTGCGCTACACCCATCCCCTGGCATGGATTCTTTCTAGACTAACTCTTAAAGGTCAGCTAACTCCACAAAGCTATTTTCGCTCCGCCAACAGGATTTCAATGGCGTTGTTCTCCTGTTGCGGAACATGGTGACGAATGACTCGGCTGTCCACTGTCCACACACAGCGGGCGTTGTTGGGATGGCGGTCCTTGGCGGATGCGCGAACCGGTTGGCTGTGCCGCTTTATTTGGTGTTCAGCTTGGATTAACTGATGGACCCTGGGAAAAAGGATTAGCAGTCAATAGATGAGAGCCGGGGTATGACATAGAGTGGCTCTTGAATGTCATTGTTGACTTCGGTTTTCCAATCGATGGCTAACAGTTTCCACAATATATAGACTTTTACGAAGATTCTCATCTCTTTCTAGTGGGACTTTTTGTGGTGAACGCTCAATCAGTGTTTGGAATCGTCCCGGTTGTTCATCATGTTATCCACGGCTGTCGAGGTAACCCCTTATTACAGATGTGTTGGTTGATGACTGCAGGATTTGAGTTGATGGTGCAAACGCGAAACATGTCACAAAAGCCTGTCGTAATGTTGATCATGACCGTTATCCTAACCGTGTGCAGTTGACGTCGGCATAACCCGAGCACTAAACCACCTGACAGGTATAAGGCTTTGAGTTAAACGGAATTGCTTCAAGGCTGAGCTTGGTGGGATCGGGCAACTCGTGTGCGCCGATAACGGAAATACACGCGCATCGAGTTTTGAGAATGGGGCCATTTCGACGCTTGGTTCCCTGGAAGCGATTCACTAATTGATGATCCATGGAAATAATCAGTTCGTCCCCTGGTCCCCTCCTTCTCATGATCTGGTCTTAGTGCACCCCACCTCCGCAAAAGCTGTTCCGACAGGCACCAAAAAGGTTGTCCATGACTCGGCAAATGCGTATCCGACGCGGAATTGACGTACTGTACACCAGATTAAGGAGCTAGGACGGGACCCCTAAACGCCGGTAAGCTAACTAGGAAATGAAAGCCAAGTTCAAAATGTGACTGACTGTAGAGAGCATCGGATGTTGCCCACGGCAGCTGTTGAGGAGTGCTTCGATACGTCCACGAATTGAACCCTGGACGATGATTTCTCTTGCCGTGAAGCCCAGGGCGTCGGTTCTATCGCTTGAACTGACCGCGCGATCAGCGATCGATGCGGCGCCCACGTGCAAGCTAGTGAAAGAAAATATGAAACAGGCCTGCATCGATCGTCAGGTTCAAGATGTACATACATACCACTTTGATAGACAAATTTCATGAGTGACACATGTGCTCAGTCATCATGCAAATTTTCTAATTGATGGAAAACGCATGCAAGAACATGTTCTAGTAGTATTCCATGACTCGAATGTAGAAAAACCACATTTGACATATGACAGCTTCAACGCCACGGGCGGAAATTGCCAGTAGTCCATCTCACGAGTATTTTCCGTCCCGAACAAAGCAGCTCGCTAAATTCCGACGACCTTGATAAGGAACAAAAAGATTTCGGCAAAACATCGCAAGAAAGCAGCTTGGCGCAGTGGAAGCGCTGTCACTTGTTCGATCCAGGTTTCGGGGATTACTTTTTGTCTCTTTTTCCTTCTTTCATCAGGCTCCCGATTCGCTCGAACCAGTGTGTGGGAAGGGTTCAATGCAAGTGTAAATAAAAGGATGTCCGGTATGGTGTTGGAGCAAAATCCTGTCGGAAGCTTATCCACTTTTTAACCTCCCAGCCCCAAGCCATAAGCTGGTCTTCCCAGCTAACCTACACCCCTCATTCCTCGGTGCGTGCTGCCACTTTTATGCTATATTACTATAATATTAATCTATATTTCCTAGGATTATCTTAGAGTGGTGGATATAAATACCTTTAGCTTGGAGAGGTATATTGTAATTCTCCGAAATACTATTAGGTAGCCTAAAACTTGTACTTGGTAAACTACATTTGTAGTGCGGAATCCAGGACAGTGCTGCAAAGTCGATAAGCAGTTGTCTCCATGCGGTTCAAATATGCTTCTCTATGACCAAGTTCTAGCAGATTGAGTGCTAAGTAATGGATTTATACCGAGGCTATGACCAACCTCCAATACCTATAATACTCAACTCGTGATGAACTCTTTCTTGCCAGCTTTTGTAGTTATAAACCAGGCGTCTACACATCTACGCGTGTCAAGTAACCATCGTGGCGTGATACTATTGGTAAGATAGCCGCTCAAACTCCGCAGGAGCAATCACAGCTTGGCACATTCAATCTTCAAAAGCCCTACTTCTTCCTCCCGCGAAGAGTACAAGTTCAATCTGAGTGCAGACTGCGAGCCTTTCACTGCAGTCCTGGCACAGTTTCGCTGTTGCGCTCATTTTCTGCCTTACTGGGTCACACTCCCGCCTCACTTCTTAAACCAGTAGCACGTCAGCCTGTTGCAATCTTACTTTGGTAACACCAGTAAAATAGTATCGCCAATCAAAAGGAGGTTCTACAGATGATAACAAAGAGACCGTGAAGATCGATCATTGTTGTTTCAGATGAGTCGAGCTAATATTAAAGGTCAGTATTTCCTCGGCGGTCGGACATATTTACTGCTGTCACGAACACAGAGTATTTTCGAGTATCAATGATGACCGATTGCTAGTTCATGAGTCCAATAGAAGATTGGTAGCTCGGACAGGTGGCCCCGAGTGGCAAAGTGAAGATCTTTGTACGCCATGTCAATCCGTCAATCTCACCCAGTTATGTTCGAATGGCAGTCGATACGGAACTGACGTCTCGTTATGTATCTCTGAGACTTCCAACTGCCGTTTGTGTCGTTTCCTTGCCTCAAAGTTTCGGCGCAGAGATGCCGGATGTGATGGTTCGGTAACAGTAGGACTCAGCCGCCACGTCATTAACGGGGCCGATCACGTTTGTATACAGTACGACCAGCAATTCGAATACATCTTACAGATGATCGATGGGGAGCTGCTTAATAAACCAAACAGGATTGGGCAGTATCGACAAATAGATCCCAGACAAATTGATTATGACATGATAAGGAAGTGGATCGCCCATTGTCGCGGCACTCATGGAAAATACTGTCAAATGCTTACGGCGAAGCCGCTCAGGATAGCAAAATTCAGGGTACTGGATTGAAAAATCGAGACTGTGGTAGAATGTACGGAGTTTTCTGAATATGTTGCACTGAGTTATGTGTGGGGTTCCTTATCAGATGTCGAAGACAAGCATCAGGACCTCCTGTCCAATCCCGCGATTAAGGACGCCATGCGTGTTACACTACAACTCGGATTTCAATATATATGGGTCGATCAACTTTGCATCGATCAAAGAGACGCAGAAGACATGAGCTGTCAGTTAAGTCAAATGAACACTATCTGTATGTTATTGACACGTCGAGAAACATGAGGCCTGGGAAACGAGCTAACATACTTTTAGATAACCAAGCAAGTGTCACTATAGTAGCTGCCGCAGGAGAAAGTTCGTCGTATGGTTTACCTGGTGTCGGCCAGCGCCCTCGCACGATTCACAATAAGTTCACCCTGAACGGAACGACATGGAAATTCCGTCCTGAGCTGATTAAACATCAAGTGGGCAAATCAACATGGTCGACCAGGGGTTGGACATACCAGGAAGCAGTGTTCTCTCGCAGGTGTGTCATCTTTGCTGACGACCAAGTCTCCTTCCAATGTGGAAGTATGATGTGTGCAGAGGAATTGATAAAAGATTTTGCCAACTGCGAACTTGACTTTCCAATCTTTGAGCGTATGGCGGGCGAGGAGTCAGATTCCGAACAATATCTACCAAGGAGTGGGAGGTTTATGCAAGATTTGAAGACATACTCAAAGCGCGAACTTACGTATGATTCCGATGTCTTGAGAGCCATGGACGGCGTTTTCGGCTTCTACGCCCAGCTGGAACCATCAGTGGAACAATACTGGGGTCTCCCACTACGATGGGTTGGCTGTGGAATGTCAAGCGAGTATTACCGTACTGCAACATTGAAGCATGATGATGTCGTGGGTGCTCTTCTCTGGGAGATGCTATGGAAGCCAGCGTGGAGTGAAGTACAATCCACAAAGACTGGCTTGGCCAAGAGGAGCGGCTTGCCAACGTGGTCCTGGTCTGGCTGGAAAGTCGAAGTCACATGGAGCTACCTTAAGAACATCAAGCACCTGGAAAAGAGTTTCAAGGTGCCATTGTTCGTAGAAACAGCAACAGGCGGGCTTGTAGAGTTCAACAAAGACTTCGCCAGGTCACTCGCTTCAGGCAAATCTTATGCGGCTTTGAGTTTAACCCACATCTTGACAATTACGACCAAGGTTTTCGATGTGCCTTTCATAGAATGCGTGCCGTATAGACACACACCCACTTTGAAAAGAAGAGACTCATTTCCCATCCGATATAAAGGTCAGCACTGGGTCAAAAAGGATGAATGCCCTGACGAAAACAACTGGACTCATTTTGTTGTTCAAAAGAACATCGGGGCGTCTGACAGAGGGCTAGTATGGTATTTGGATCTTGCGAATGGTGGTGCGGGTAGTAGTTCCGACCTTGTTTTTGACACCGACATCATCAATCTCAATCCCATGACACTCCGATGCATAGTCATCGGCTACGATTGCGGCATGATTGTTCAGTCTAGCAATGGCATCTCCAGACGAGTTGGGTTGTTGAATTTCGAAGGTGTGTTCTTTGAGAATGGTCGATTAAGAAGCAATGAATACGGATACCACAACGATGATGTGTCATGGCCATGGACCGACTCGGTATATAGGAGGGATCTTAGAGACCACTTTCCAAGTGTTGTCCAGACTGTACGTTTAGGCTAGGAAAGAATCACTGACGTTCTCGATGCATGCAGTCCACACAAAGGAGGGAACTTGTGTTAATAGAAGCGACAGATAGGTTGGGTTCTATACCTTAGCACAACTTGATGTCAGCCGTAGTGTCAAGAAGGGACAATGAAACCAACCGTGGCCCAATGACGTTTTCGACACAAGGCTATAGCACAGTTGCGTAGGGCTCAAGAGTGCACTTCGTTGTAAGATCGTGAATGAGTCACAGTATAGCACTCTCTAGATAATATATACAAGGTAAATCATTGAACAGCCATGGTAACTAGTTTTTATAAAATTGTACATCAGAAAATAAATATTATTGCTCAATGTAGAAGTAGATGTAAGGAGGTAATGAATGATTATGTACAACAAGACAAAGCATACTTGCAACGCATTTATGCAATTGAAGTAGCCTTGATAGGGGGGCAGATATGGTTAATAAGGTTGCTGTTACACTCGTTATGCTCAATGAAAAACGCCTCGAGGTCGAAGTAGCAAACAGGGATACTGTTAAAACCCAAGTTATCCACCTGGAGCGCTTTGTCGGCGCTGAGAGCACAGTCGAGGACTGCATGATAGTAAGGATCACGGTTTCCAAGGTTGTACTTGGCCATGTTCGTGTAGACATCCTCTTCGGTCTCAGTCCAAGATTCGCCGTAGTTGCCACCGAAGGGCTTGTAGCGCATGATGTAGAAGCAGTAATCCTCGCCTTCTCTAAGAGTCATCCACTGGCGGCCAGTAGCAGTGCCACATTCTTCTTGGCTGTGGATCCTCTTATCAGCTACAAGGCGGAGATTAGCAGCCTTCATAACGTTGTTTGCGATCTTGGGCTTGATGTTCTCGGTGATGGACTTGATTGCGTTATCCACGGCAAGACTGTCGTCGTTGAGGAGGAACCATCCTGTGCTGAAGAACTTCGCAACTGGTGACTTGTACCAGTCATCATCGGGCTTCGGGTTGGGCAGAGCTTTGTATTCTTCGATTGTGGCGGCGCCGCCTACAGCGAGATCGAGAGTCGAGTCGATTTGCCCGGCCGTGGCTACGAATAGGCTGACCAAGGCACCGGAGATAGTAGACGTGTCGATGGCCTCTGGGGCAGTCTTGTCTGCCACGGCACTAAAGATGCCCCCCAAGATACCAGCACCAGTCGATAGATAAGGTCCCTGTCACAGTCAGCATTTACTCCACAACTCAAAGTCGAGAGCGACAACTTACAGCTACGGGCATATTGCCCCCTAGAGCTCCACCAAAACCAATTGCAGCAGCAAGCCACTTCATGATGTCAGACGTCTGATCCTCGTTGCCTTCAAAGTCTTTGACCATGCTGGGAATGAGGAATCCAGCGACCATAGTATCGGAAGTCAGTTTGTCTTTTAGCATCCTGAACTTAGCTTGCATCCCCTTGACAGCTAGGAAGATCCAGTAAGAGGTCTTTCCAATGATGTTCTCATTGCCATCCTTGTCTACACCGTATTTGTTGAACTGCTCCTTGCAGTCTATGCCACCCAGAGGATTGCAGCTGCCTTGGATACTGCCACAACCGCCGACAGTTGCGCCTCCACTCACGCCGCCAACGACACGGTCTTCGAGGTTGAGTAGCCAATTAGGCTCATGCTCTGCTACTGTCAGCCTGTATGTCAATACTGCATTGAAGGGGTTGTCACGTACCCCACTGTGAAGCGATGAAAACATCAAGTTCATTACCAGCGCTGGTGGTTTCCCAAACTTGAGCAGCGCCTGCAGGGTCCCGAAGAAGAAATGCTTGGTTATTACAGAAAGTATCGACATTGTCCCAAACATGGCCGTTCGGGTCTTGTCTCTTTTGGAGAGGAGAGGAGTGCACGGCTGCCGCGAGGGCCAAGAAATTGATGGTGGATTTCATGTTGTAGGATGAAGGGAATGAGGATATGTTTGAACGAATGACAGTTGAACGAGCGAATGAATGAGTTAATGACTGAATGAATGAATGAGTGAGTGAGTGGATAATTGTCATTATTCAGGATGAGATGAATGCTTTATATTTATTTTCTTCAGCCATGGCTATGATCCATGAATCACGCTAACGCTGCAATCAACCTGCTGAATATGCCTTACATGGTCCCTCAAGTGCAGCATGAAGCTCTTGCTTACAGTTCATCCCTTTGCATCGGACGGTCGTATAGATAAGCGGCGGTTAGATAAAGTTTAGTATGCTTAATATGGGTGGATACGGCTCCTTCGATGATCTGCAACAGCGATAATCTCATTTAAGATTGTCGTACTGATCTGAAGGATCCACACAGCCTTGGCCATCTATCGCGACTGTGGATATGAGCTGGAACAACGTAGTATTTGCATGAATTGATTCAATTACGCTTATAATAGATTTAAATGTTGATTGGCTCGTGCTTGTTGACCGAACAGGCGGCCGTGAAGCTAACCTGTCACGGCATCACGAAACTCAGCCTAAGCCAACCAAACTTACACCACTATCAGCTGGGGGTCGGGCTTTTTGTCATTGCCGCATCCTTCCAATGTCCTGTGCCGCTGAATCGACCTAGCCAGGCTGGGAATAAGCATTCAACAGTTGAATCATGTCTGCCTTGTTTATGTGATGATTGGGTTGATTCCATGATCACCTAGGGCCGTAAAAGAAGGTCACAGTGAGAGGAGTAAGGTAGAGTCAGATTTCGAATCCTCTAAGCAGGTAGCCCAGAACCTACGCAGCTAGAAGCTCGTATGCAGCTCCAGACTTGCCAAAAAAAAAAGCTGTACGTTCTTTCATTCGGACGAGGTTTATAAAAATATTGTTTTTGGTTATGTGGATCTTGATTGGGATCTCTCCATAATCTATGCTTACATGTTTTTATCCATAGCCTAGCACTAATACGAGACAGCTGGCCCAGCTTGGAAACTTCCATTGTTCAATATAGGATTAAGGATCTCAGTGATCAGTTTCATGCCAATACCTCAAAGCCTACCAGATCAGGCGCCCATTTCCCATCAGTAGATGCTGTGAAAGTGATAGTGTTCTTATCCTCCTTGGTAAAGCCATCAAGGAGGATCGTTAGGCGGTCGCTCTCAAACCAATCCCCTCCAGCATTCGGGAACGCCCAGCGCTTTGCGTCCTCTCCGTTGACGGAAATTGACATGTTGCGGGAGTTCGTTTCCCAGTCGCCGATGGTGTGGTGGTATTCGTGGTTGATGTAGTCAATGCCGACATACAGCGAGCCGTCCTTGGGTGCATTGACCTTGTCAAAGGTGACCTTTGCGTCCTTGCCGATGGACCCGACCTTTTTGTTGGCCGGAAGACATTCGCTTTCTTTGCAATCGACTACTGACGCGGTGCCATCGAGATTTGCATCTTGAGCTGAGTAATAACCAGCCGACTTTGGGGGCGCAGTTTGGGTAATGTCTGATAGGACAAGGAGTCGCAGCTCGTGGGGCTTGAGTTCAAACTGCTGAATACCAGAGACGGTAACATCCTTATGAGCCCACACATCGCGCGCCGATGCTTCCTTAACACCAATGAGGCTCAGATCAACCTTCACCGTCTGAGTCTCATTCTTCCAGTTGGCAACGCCAAGAACCTTACGATCAGAAGAAAGGTTGCCAGCCCATACATCCCACTCTTCTTTGGTGTATCGAACGATCAACTTGGCTGCCTCTCCCAAAGAGTCCTGGTTGATGGCAATGGCTTCTTTGTTAGACATGACTTCAAGCGACTCTGCGGGAATTTGCTTGGCATCCATTACGCCGCCGATGATGAGCGGTGACTTCATCATGGACCAGAAGCCAAAGTGGAAGCGTTCCTCTTCGTATGATAGGGCACCGAGTCCAATACTACATCTATTAGCGAAATGTCACTAGATGTGAGTTCAATCTTACATCAGCATATCCAGGTCTGCAAATGCACCAGGACCGTTATACTTGGAATGCGCCACCGCCTGGTTGGTGATGCGCCAGATGGCCCTCCATGCATTGAAGATATCGTTGCTCATTCTCCAAGAGTTTCCCAATGGGGCAGCCCTATACTTTGTCAGAAAGGAGCGTTCATGTGACTCTACCAACTTACCATTGCGGAACATCTTCACCAATACCCCATTGGCAGAGGAAGTATTGGATGTCACGATCAGTCTCGTTGATTGCCGCAGCCATCTTCACAAAGCGGTCGGGGCTCTTTGCCTCTGCCGAATCGGCATCTACCATCTCAGTTTTGGATGTTGCATAGCAGTTGTCATATCTGTAAAACTGTTAGTTGATATTACGATGAAACAGATTTCTCAAACTTACTTGAGAGTATCTCCACCCCATTCGGCAAATGACTTTGCATCAATCTCCTCGTATCCTACAGTAAACTGTTAGTCAATTGAAGCCTGAAGGATGCAACAAATGGAAAAACATACCCAATGACGCAGGGATGTCTGATGAACCGCATTGAAGATATCCAGCACCGGAGTAAAGGCCAAACTCTAGCCCCAGATCATGGATGTAGTCTCCTAGAGCTTTAGGGCCCGATGGAAACAATGTTTCGTTCCACTGAAGCCTTCCCTGGCTGTCTCGATTTCTTGATGGCCAACCGCAGTCAACAGTTACAATGCTATAACCGAGATCTAGGAACCCGAGGTCGACCAATCCTTTAGCATTGATCTTGATGATATCCTCGGAAGGTCTGCAGTTGTAGTGGTTGTAGCTGTTCCATCCCATAGGTGGAGTTGGCGACTTCACAGTCTTGCCAGATACTCCGGAAAGGCTGGCAAGAAGCGTGGAATAAAGAAAAAGAGACATCATGACTAACTGTACAGGCAGCGTTGCACGATGATCAAAGAGAAGCACCTCTTGTCCCCCTCTTATATATGACCAGACCACCTGGCGATTCCACACTCGGGCTATGACACAACGAAGATGGCTCCATAGGCGCGGTTATTCCAAGCTTTATAATTGCAGCGCTTCCAGGATAATACGAGCATGCAATGTCGCTATAGGTGCGCCTGCGGAAATTTAGTTAAGGTTAATGTTGATCATTGACTAATGGGGGTTATGTATGCGGGGAACCCGACACTTTCGATCTGGGGTTGTAACACCAGCAGAGAAAACAGGATCATCGGTAAGATTAGTCATAGACTGCGGTTAAACCCGAAAGAATTTCGTATATGCAAGTCAAGGTTTAATGAATAAATTTTACAGTTACAAATTGTTCCTGTAAATCCATGATAGTCATAGACAACCTAGAAAATCACGCAGGATATCCTCTTCAGTAGCAAAACCTGGTCGACCGATCTCTTTCAAGATCTCCTCGGCACGCTTGATAAGCTGGTCCGCATTTGACAAGTCCCTTCCACTCAACTCTTGATCTTGCCCCGTCACAAGTCCCTCTTTCTCAGGGAAAAGCGTGTGAATCTTGTGTCGCAGCCCGTTCCACGTGGAGTTGTGACAGTAGGCAAAGATGCGCTCGTTTTCCACTGAAGGAAGAGCGACTGCAGCTACAAGAAGTCTTGCGCTGTCCTGAACGTCCGTGAAATATGCTTCAAGATGTTAGTCAGAAGAATTCGTTGTATGTGAAGATTGTTGCGTACCTAGGTCTCCCACCACCTTATCCCAGTCACCCTTGATAGCGCTCTTCAACATTCCAAAAGTGGATGAGATATGCTCGACATCCAGTACCCGTCCAAACTGACCGTCGGGTACGACGCAGTTGGCAACAAATGAAGGTTGGTTTTTTCCAACCCAGGACCAAAAGGCCAGCTCTGCTAGGGTTCGACCGGCACCGTAAACAGTCAAGCATCTATCGAACCCAGCAATGGATGGCTCACAACATGCCTTACTAACAGCTTCATAGTTGAACATGTTGGAGGTAAGGTGATGAGGCCGATCATAAACAGTGGATTCGACAACCTTTGAGCTTGAGCTGAGAACGTAGCGCTTGACTCCTGCACGAGCTGCTGCTTCAAGGGTGTTAATTGTCCCCTTGATCACAGGGCTTATGACTTTGACAGGGTCAGGTTCAAATATGATTGGGGTCGAGACGTAGATCACTCCCTTTGCTCCTGGGAAGCTTGTTAGCGAATGATGAACACAATCTCGACAACAACCTTACCTCGAAACGCTTCGTCAAATGCACCGTCAGCTTCGAAGTCGAGTACAGAAACCAGTTCAAATGCACCTGGCCAGCTTTTGTCGAACAATTTGTGCATCCACGGGCCATGTTTCTCGACATCTCTAACGGTTCCTCGGACATAGAAACCTGCCTGGAGAAGCTTTTCGCAAGTTTCAACTCCCATGTAACCATTGGCTCCAATGACAACAACAATGGAGCCGAAGGGGATAGCGGGATTAGTGATGCGCATACTGAGTTCGAAAAGGGTCAAATGATGAGTGATGAGACTGCACTGTTTGAATTTCAATGCTGTTCGATCAAGGGGGGACAATGGGGTACATTTCTCTTTTCCTTTAGACAGACTGGCTCAGTCTTACGGACGATGCGTGATACCGCTCCTCTCCCATAGTCTTTTCATTGTTCATCTTGCTTGGTAATTCTATCCACGTTTATCATGATCGGCAGATACAGCTATTACTATTATACTACATACTGAGGAAGATGGATGAATGCGGTTAGCGTTGCGCGCATCTCACCACACCTCAGATTGGGTGGATGTTACATGCTCTGATATGAGACATGCACGACTCGCATTGGGGTTGTACAAATAGTCCACTTTGATACTTTACCCGGCTAGCTTTACGCAAGAAAGAATCGCAGGGAAACATTGACAAACCTATTACACATTTGGAGCGCACGCAGCGAGTGTTTCGGTCTGACGTGAATATCCAAGATGTGAAGATCGAGAGGTAGGTTATATAATGCGATGAAGTGCTGGAGTAACCTTGGGAAACTTTTTATTTATCCTTCACAATCATCTCAATCTTTAAGTATCCGATCCCCTACTCACTTAGCTCTGAAAGAATCGAATATGCCTTCTTATCTCGTCACAGGAGCATCGCGTGGCTTGGGGGTGAGTTTGCAGTGCATCCAACACAGAATTTTGCTGACTGGAAAACTCCTCAAGTTCGCTTTTGTAAGGGAACTCTCCAAGAGCCATGATAATGCTGTAGTTGGGTTAGTGCGTGATAAATCAGCCACCGACGCCAAGATTGCAGAAGAGCTTGGCTCTTTAAGCAACATCCATATCTTGGAGGCAGATATTACCAATTATGAAGCCCTGAAGGTCGAATGTCAACCATTTACTTGATAGACTTTGACTGACATTTCGTTCAGAATTCTGTTTATGCGGTCTCACAGATCACCGGAGGGTCGCTCGACTACGTTATTGCGAATGCAGGCTTGATCCCGTTGTGGTCCGCATGGGACTCTGTTGATATTCTGTGAGTAATATCGCCATACCCGTTGCCACATTCACTATTAAGTAAATACTAACTGATAATGCAAGAGCGCAATCCCCTGAGCTTTTGGAGAAAGACCTTCTCCAGTCATTCAAGGTGAATGTCATTGGTAATTTCCACCTGTTCAATCTTTTCACTCCACTTGTTCTCAAAGGCCGAGGCAAAAAGGTGGTGGCGATCTCATCTGGAATGTCCGACGTTGACTTCATCCGCGAATTTGAGATTGAACCAGCTGCCCCGTACGCCATTAGCAAAGCCGGTACAAGTGTTGTAACGGCAAAGTTTGCTTCTCGGTATGCAAAAGACGGAGTTCTATTCATGAGCATCTGCCCTGGAAGTGTAAATAGTGGGTTCGAAGGCGAGAATACGTGCATCGTTTCAAAGACTTCATCACCGCCGGGCCTGATCGGCTAACAGTGGGCAGTGACCGAAGAGCAGATCCAGAAGGCTCAGAAATTGGCGAGCAAGTTCGTGAATTATGCCCCTCATCACAAGGGCCCAAGCTTGCCCGAAGAGTCGGCCAAGGCGGTCCTCTCGGTTATGCGTGAGGCGTCTCTGGAGAAGGGCAGCAGCGGGGCGTTTGGGTCGCGATATGGAAACAAACAGTGGATGTAAATATGAGATGAGAGTACTCCCCATGCACTGGTAGCAGTAGAAAAAAATACCTAGAACCCTTTTCTCTTGCTGCAACAGAGTGTCTTCTGGCCGGAGTTTGTATTACTACTAGGAATTGAGGTACTCTATCAGGCCACCAGTTGCAGCAGCTGCCAAATCATGCACTGTGAATTCTGACTTATGAATTATGAGTAGTAAAAACCCTGAAAGAGATTTCAGTAGGCGCAAAGCTTACTTGTTTAGAAATAGGTGTGATAACCCAGCTTCGTCCGTTCTTCGTCCGTAGAGATGGTCCATCGATCGCTTATCTCCAGAAGAGGATAGCGTTGCGCGTTAAGTGGAGGACAGCAATGATCAAGAGGTCTTGGATTTGTAAGTCCGCTGCCAACTCAGACATTCAAGTCAAATTGACAGACGAGCTATTGATGAAAAAAGTATATATAGAAACTGCATCTTTCCTCTGTGTCATCTTATTCACACCCGGGACATTTATTCAACTCATCATTTACCTATGAAACGCTTCCAATGGCCACCAAACCTTATCAAATAACCATCCTTGGAGCTACAGGATGGACAGCCACAATATGTGCAGAACACATAGCTAAAACATTCCTAGCTGACGCAAAATGGTGCATCGCTGGTCGTTCGGCTGTCAAACTTCAAGCTTTACGCCAAAGTCTGCGGGCGATTGACCCAGACCGACTGGAACCAACCATACATGTTATTCCGCAACTCGATGCACAAAGCCTCGACCCTATCATCAAGGATACCAGTGTTCTCATCAACGGCATCGGGCCTTATCACAAACACGGAACTCCGGTGGTTGAGTCATGTGCTCGGAATGGCACACATTATGTCGACTTTAGTACCGAGACCATGTGGATATCCGAGATGATTCGAGACTACCATATAGTGGCTCAGGCATCAGGTGCAATTATTATCCCTGCTATCTCAGGATCCAGCGCCCCATCTGATCTTATGGCGTGGCTTGTTGTTCGTCAGATTCGAGACCAGGGTTTGCCAGCTCCCCGCGAAGTCGTCTGTTCGGGAAAGCTCAACATGCTTGGTATGCAAGGAGGTTCTTTGCACACTGTCCTTGATGTCGCCGACAGCTACGGTATTGGCGGATGGTTTGCTTCTGACTCGTCGATTTTGTCGCCCGGTACCAAGTCCGCAGTAAAAGTAGGGCATGGGCTATTTGGGCATCGCTACGATCGACACCTTGGGCATCTTGCAATGTCTTTTGTAGCCTGGGGCAATGAATCCGTCGTCCATCGTTCAGCAGCCTTCGACCAGAAGACATACGGGAAACACTTCGTATTTAGAGAGTATGTACCATCTACAGGCTTCATCTCCGCTGTAATGGTCTACATATTTACAAAACTGGGCATCGTCCTACTGGCTATTCCGTGGTTCAGGTCGTTCATCCGCACAAAGTCTTTTGAGCGCGGTACGGGCCCTGCTAGAACTGAAAGTCGCAGGGTTGAGAGTGCAGAATGGAAGGTAGCCGGCTATGTCAAAGGCACAAAGGACCCAGCGGTAACTGCAAGGTTCCATTACGATGGTGCACTGGTTGATATGGCAGCAATCCTTGCTGTGGAAGCAGCCGCTGCGATAAATGATGTGCTCAGAACTGAAGCACGAGGCTATTTGCATGCCGGTATTGTGACGCCATCAACCTTAGGCACACCATTTGTGAGCCGTCTCCAAGCAGTTGGTTTTGAGTTGGATGTGCACGGCGAGAATGGTCACCTACAAAAGCCTGCTATGATGTAGACGTACACGTCTGGAACTGGATGATGAGGGAACTTGGAGAAACAATCCCCACTTGACCAGAACTTTCCCCAAATGTATGCAAAGTCAATGAGCTGGTACAACTGCATGTTGGCGAGTGTTATCAAGTAGAGATCCCTATAAGGGAGCTTCTGTCCTGGTTCCTGTAAGACCAAGACGATTAATGGTTGCAACACTCAAAAGTCTGAAACTTGAAACTTCATGTCTATGCGCCAATGAGCAGTTGGTAGTATGAGGGCCAGGGATACAAATTAGATACAATTTCTAGGACTAAGGCACGGGCGTTAATGAAGGCCTTTGGGATGATGACTGGCCGCTTCAGCCCCAGGCCTATCGGAGGCCTAGCTTTGGTACTTTGGTCTTAGGTGCATATCCCCGCAGCTGGAGCCTGAAATGATGACACTCCAGCTCAACGCGTTTACAAGTTCTCCGTAATCGCATTGTTTGTTGTCATGATTTTGCTCTAAATTGTTAAACTTCAAACTTCTATCAAAACACTTCCCATGATCATGTCTGAAAACAACGAATCTGATCTCGCCACCTGGGAGGATATTGTCTATACTCCAACTTCATCCCCACCAGGGAGCGTGCGGACTGGTATTCCCGAGCCCTGCATGCTTCTAGGGGAACCCATGGATAAATCCCAGGCTTTAGCAGGAGACAAGAAACCTGAGATGGACGAGAATGGTAAGTGAGATAAGGTATCTAGCCCGTGTATCAGACTCTGACCTCTACCAGGATACTGTAGCGACTCAACAGCCGAGGAGCTGAAAGGCCCCCCAGAAAAGGATAGCTTCACTGTTCACCCTGTCGAGAAGCGTTGGCTGGAGCCAACAGTGCGAGAATGCAACTGGGAGCAGTTCAAAAACCATTATTCTGTCCAAGACGCTACTCATACTATCGAGGTCCTTCTAGCTACAGATGATTTAAATGAAGAAATGGAGGACGAACAGCTTAGGCGCCTATCAACCAAACACAGAAAGAGATTCCTTGATGGTCAAGGAAGAAAGCCGTTACAACAACCTGGAGATGCTGAAGGACACCAAGAACTTCTGATCAAGCGCGTGCGCATCAACTCCCCAGCTGTCTTATCCCTTCTTTCCAAAGTCACAGGTGAAGACTTTTGTGTCACGAAGCCGCACACCTTTCTGAGACCTTTCAAGACCCTAATTCACTTCCATGACGAGATGGAAGAGAGGCTCGCCGGCCTGGAAGCCAGGGTCCGACACCCTGGCGAGGTTGCGACAGAAGTCTTAAGCGCCAAGAACTCATCTACCACAATCGAGGGATTTAGAGCCTACGAGGAGGTCAAAGCATACATCGACTTTGTCGACGACCGAATTCTCCCAGTCTACCACCAATTTGATAAACTTGACTACACCCATCAGCCCAAAGTGCACTTCTCCGATTTGTGGTATCTCTTCCGCTATGGAGAGATTCTCCATGCACGAGAGAGTACCGACGCTAGCAACCGCTTTTCGCCTTCGCAAAAGCCAACATCTCAACAGCTATGGAGATTGTATTGGATACAGCGAGGTGTCACCGACTGGCGAGTGGACGACCTGAACGATGAAAACAGCAAGTTGCGCCGTAACGATTTACCCGAACCCGACGAAATCAGCATCTCATCCTACTACATTGACTTCGACGGAAAGTCATATACCGGAGTATGGCGCTGGTTTATGATCTCACGGTTCGAAGGCGAGGTAGATATCACTAGTCTCCCAGTCTATCCTGTTCGTTTCCAGCGGGGTTACGAGAACACACTCAAAGACTGCCGCGAGCGAGGACAACGATTCCATGATCTATTATCTCAGCAGCATGTGTCGGTCAAACACAACGGCTGGACATTGGCCCACAAGCCAAGCGGCTATCGGCTCCGCAATAAAGTCAGTGACGAAGACAAAGAAGAGGAAGAGGAAGAGGATTCTAAAGACGAGGAGAACTTGAAAGGGAGGGAAGTCTCTGAGTACATCGAAGGTGACTTGATCATCGACTTCGAGGAAGCCTACAAAGCACATCCCTCGTGGAAACCTCAGTATGCGACCTGGTGCAAGTGTAAACTTGATACGGATACCCAGGAAGACAAATTCCCCATCATCCAATGGTCCGACCCAGATCGAACCAAGGTTGTGCAGAAGTCGAACGAGGTCGTCATTACATCCGATGACGTGGGTTCCCTAGAATGGAACAAACTGGCCGATAAAGATGATTTCGCCATTCACGCAAGCGTGAGAGCCACCGAGAAGGACCCCTCAAAGCAGAAGTTTTCGCCGGACGACCTTGCGCTGCTCCCGGCCAGGTTGATGGGGTACTCGTTGAGACATGGACGTTTCGTGAATGTTGATATCGCGAACATCAAGGAATCATCTGCTGACTCTGATGGTCTTGGCCAACTCCTGATCCCTGACGCAGACAGGACCTTCATCAGTGCCATGATGCAGGATCATTACGATCGGCATGACATGAAATTAAAGTCTCAAAGCATCGGAACTTCTAGACCGCAGAGAGTAGCACTGAAAATTCTTCTTCACGGTCCTCCCGGAGTGGGCAAGACAACCGCTGCCGAGGCGTTTTCAGTTGCGCATAGCAAAGGCTTGCTTACCGTCTCTTGTGGCGATCTACGTACAGATATAGAGATGATGGAAGACGAGCTTCTTGATACTATCCGCCTAGCGAAGAAATGGAATTGCCTTCTCCTCATTGATGAGATGGAGAATCTCCATTCTCATCAAGAACAGGGCCATAACCGCTCTAGGAACACATTGATGTCAGGTCAGTCTGGGAACTCCCTTGGCGACCTAGTCACTAATATTGCTAGCTTTGTTTCGAACTCTGAACAAATATCAGGGAATTGTTTTTGTCGAAGTTAAGGAAGACAGAGCTTTGCTCAAGACTCTGACCTCCAAGGTTGACGTCAGCGTCGCGTTCAATTCCCTTGACCTCGATCAAACTTTCTCTCTCTTCAAGATGAACATAAACCACTGCAAGGAAATCGACAGGCAACGCGCAGCAGACATGGACCAACCACTACTAGTTATCAGAGAAGATCACATTATGTTCTTCGCGAGAGAGAACTTCACAAAATCCCATGGATCTTGGTGGAATGGACATCATATTACTAAGGCTTTCCAGATGGCTACCTCACTGGCCTACATGGAGCAGAAAGACGCAACAGAGCGATACTTGGGAGAGAAGCATTTTGAGAATGTGATGAGATTCATTCCATACAGTTGATACGTTACGATACTAGATAAAGAGGATAGTGGAAAGGTATGGCGATTGGCTGAATATACTAGAAAGTGTGCCCTGATGCGGATATCTTGAATATGATGGTAGTGAGAGGTTTTTCATTGCATAATACAGTGTTTAGTCCCATAGGTATGGCCCAGTGTCCCAACTAGATCGACTCCAAAGATGTGAGGCTCTGTTCCAATATGATGGTTAATTGACTTGGTGATATGAAGAGCATCAACCGAATTCACAAGCCAAATTTGTGGAAGACAAATCTAGCTTTATGTAGGAATGCTATCATATGACTACAATTTCGCGCTTGGGCTTATGGTAAAGAGATTTCGTCCGTCTGGTCCGACATCGACAAATCCTTCCATACCAACCGGCTCCAGCTCAGTATTGGCAAGCATGGACAAAGTGAGTTCATTGCCGTGATTCGCGATGAATCTTTTACCATCATCTATGATTCTTCCAACTACGTGGCCCAGCTTGGGTCCTGTCCGATCCCAGTCCACAGTATATGTCTGACGAGTCGTGTTAGAAGGTATCGACGGGACAAGGCAATGAACACACCTCAATTATAGCTTCTCCTCGCGCCTGCGCAGTGAATTCTGGGCCCTGCGATATTTGGCCGTTATCAAGAACCTCCCGTTTGAGATACGGTGCGAGGTTCTTTCGCGGTTGCGCGGAAAGGCAGATAGCGTGTTGCCAAGATAGGACTCCTCCGTTCGCAAGCACAAGTCCATTGCGATGTTTACGACTTCGAATGACTCTGGTCATCTCAGCGATCGCCTGTAGCATGCTGTCAGAGCGCTATTATCCATACTTGTAAGACTACTAACATGGAGGGAATAATTGTTGCCTGCACCACCAAACGAAGTCAGGCCGCCGAGAAGAGTGATGGGCTTTGATGGATTCTGAACGTCCAACCCGACATGTTTACAGGCGAGTTTGGGAACAATGGGGAAACAGCTAAATTCATGTAAGTGCTAATCAATCATGCAGTCGATTATTCTTACGAGTAAAAGTCGAAGCAGTCGATTTCATCTTTCGTGATTCCAGCTAATTCCAGCGTCTTATCAATGGAATACTCGATCGCCGGGCTGGAGAAGTAGTTGGATCGTTCCCAAACTGCACAACATATTAGAATCCGAGAAAATGAGATAAATAGGATAGGCCTCACAGTTTGAGTTATCGTTTGAGCCTGCACCACCAGTGATATAAACCCACTTGTCTTGAGGAACGCCTAGTTTCGTAGCACATTCGACGGACGTTACGATACAAGCAGAGGCAAGGTTTACACCGTTGAAGGCGTTCATCAACAGGGGATCTGAGATATTAGTAATAATTCCAGTATCCACAAGGAAAACATACAAGGCGTGCTTATCATTCTATTCTGCTTGGTCACCGTTCTGACGGTGTTTGCATCACGAGGACTTTCCCCAGATCTCCAGCTGATAGGATGTCCACAAGCAATTCCGTCAAAATCGGCGTAAAGATTCGCTGACTCTGCATTGTTCTCATCAAAAGATTGTTGATTGTGTTTTCTGTACGCGTTCTCATACAGAGGGTATATCTGGATCGGCATTCCAATTGAGTGTACGGCACCGGCATCTACTTTCGGTGAGCAACTTCAAAATCACATACCATATATTCGCTCGTTACGCACCTTTCATGAGTGAAGTATCTCCTGGGCTGTATCTCTTCGCATCGGGACTAGCCTCTGTCCATCCTGGTGGAGGCATACGTCCTGCCTTTTGGCAAGCGAATACTAGTCCTCACGTCAGTGCCCGCACCACGTTCCAGTCTCACCGTCACATACATGATGCTAAAGCTTCTCCTCCCGTGACAAGAGCCATATTGACTTCCCCTGCGGCGATTCTTGCTGCTGCAGCGTCGCACAACATCACAGGCGTGTGACCTCCATGGCTTGAGAGCTCGAGGTGGGATGGCTCAATACCAAGCCTTTGGGCGAGAAGCTTTGGCAAATCGTCGTAGTTCCACGACCAGGGAGGGACGACAGAAATGCTGTCTATTTCCGTGGAGATATCGACCGTGATGTCTTGTACTGCATTGCGAATAGCAGATAGGAGAAGCTCAGCGGGCTCGAGAGTGTTGTCGACGGTGAAGTTCTTTTGGCGAATTTCGCCGACGCCAATAATGATCGGGGTAAGAGAAGGAAAGGGCATTGTGATTCTGAGAGTATGATTGAAATTAAAGAAGAAAAAGCAGTTTACTAAATTGAACGTTCATGTAGGTGAAGATGTCGATCATCTCGCCAATTATGAGGGGTATTTAGCCTCGGTATCGCATCGGTGAATGTCACAAGCAGCCCTGATGACTCAGCTATTTACATCTCCGATCGTCACAATAAAGCAGAATAAAATTGTAACTACTTAAATGAATGACACAAATCCACCACTCAGTGTTTCACGCTCTTGTCTCAACAAATAACATCTTTAGCATCAGTGTTCATCCCAATCCAGTGACCAGTCGACCGCAAGATGACTGCACGATGTTGCTCCGATATCTTCTACATTGCCGGCGTCTGGCAAGGTGTCTTCTGCGCTGCCAAACTCTGACTCCATATCAGACCCGTTGCACTTCCAACATGTCTCAGCAAAGTGTTCTTCATCCTCCGCCGAATAATCATGTATGCATAGGGTATCAGTGTCGTGTATTTCGTCACAGCAGTAAGTGCGACAAGCCTTGCAGCCTTCACCCCAATGTATGACGGAGTCCTCAAGTTCGCTCAGATGCCTTAGTAAACTCTCATCTGCCTTCGACCATCCACATTTGCCTTTCAAAAACTGGGTTGCAGTGTGATATGCGCCCTTCATTGCATAGGCAACTGCTGTGACGAACTGCATGCGTCCAGGCCCCGTCGTAATAGCGCCATGATGAAGCAACAGCTGTATCATATCCATGTTACCGCTACCCGCTGCTAACTCTAGAGCTGATCCTCGGTTTTTTGTACCCCTTGCATTAACACGAGCGCCGTGCTGCAGTAGCATATTTGCAAGTCCGATATAGCCACCATCAACAGCTGCTTGTAGCGCAGTAACACCATTGGTGATCCCTGGTGGGCTGTTCACACTTGCTCCTTTGGCAATTAGATGGCCTGCTAAGGAAAGACTTCCCTCCAAGGCTGCGCTTTGAAGTGGGGAGCAGCTCCCAGACAAAGTCTTATCATATCCATTGACGTCCATGCCTGCCTCAACTAGATAGTCTGTGAACAAGGCATTCCCTTTTGCAATTGCAATGTTTAACGGTGTGGCCATTTGAGGCAATAGTGAGAGGTTATCAAGGCGTGGTTGGTGTATTTTTAGTAGTTCCACAAAGCCTGTAGCCACATCACACTCCGCAAGAATTGTCAGTGTGATGATGTCTGCGCGATAGTCTTTCTCGAGAAGTCTCCGGAATCCGGAAGAATCCTCTCCCAGGGCAGCCAATGCGAGAGGACTACCCTTCAGGCATGGCCTAGACTGGTTGCATTCGCACGGATATAGAAACTGGAGAGATTGAAGGCTCACGCCTAATTTCCCTTCAACATAAGAACGCGTCAACATCATCCTACCATCAGGCCACATCGCCCCAAGAGGAACCAAGGCTTCATATGATATCGGATAATGAGAAAAGCGGCCGTGGAGCTCTTCTAAAATATCGAGGTATCCGCAGGCGGCGGCCAAGCCAATAGCGGTTGCTTGCATGGAAATGCAGTCTGCCTGTCTATCGAGACGAGGAAGAAGTCGTTGAGCCAGTGCCCGGTCCTCCATTCGTAGAGCCGCGCAAATTGTTGCCAGATCGATGGTTTCATTTTCTTCTTCCAGTACTTGTTCTAGTATTTGCTGAATCAACCCATTGTTTTGCGCAAGTATTTCGGCTTCGAGGCAGGTCCCCCCACACCCGTCAGTATCTTTCAAAGTTCCGCCATGGCGCAACAAACAACACACAGAATCTTCGTCGTGGTTCCTAATCGCTGTAACAACTTCGCCGCCGACCAATCTGGCTTTCGCTTGCAGGAGGATCTCTACAATAAGAGAGCATTTCTTCGTTGATCCAAAACCTCTCTCGTTTGGTGTCAAAGCGCATTCAAGCGCAGAGAGCCCTTTGACGTCTCGATCATCCGGACTACCGCCAGCAGCAAGCGCGGCCCTCAGTGGCTCTTCCAACCCGAGAGAGGCTAATCTCGCAATTTCGCCCCCCTTGAGCCTTGCTCCTGCTTCGATCAAGATTGTCAAGCAATGTGCGACATCCTCCTCTCCATGCCAGAAAGTTTGATAAAATATTATTTCGAGGATGGAGATAAATTCCTCTCCTTCTAAAGCAGGAGACTCCAAATCATCCATATAACCGACAAAGTCTTGTCTAGTGAGGGGTTCATTGACACAGTTATCAGAACCAATAAGCATCAGCAACACATCTTCGTGGCCCCTACATGCTGCTAGAGCTACGAGAGCGGGGGAAGCTCTCGCGTGAAGCTCGAGATAGAGTTTGCATACAGGTATGTTGCCACCTGCTACCGCTGCTTGTAGAGGAGTGGCACCCCGAGAGTTGCAGGCCATAGGAATGGTACATTCTTGAAGAAGTCGATTCACAATTCCGATTTCTCTTCCAAAGGCGGCTGCTATGAGAAGATCCGGTGTGACAGAATCGGACAGCCGGCCCGAACCTTCCAGATGATCCAGCATGAGAGTCAAGAAATCGTCTCCGGCAAGAGCAGCAGCAATCAAAGGGGATCTGAATTCAAGATGAGTCTCCGCGTCCCAAGTGCAATACCTGTGATATGGTGGTTCTTCTTCCTCTGTAATGTGAGGATTCTGACCTAAGATGTCTCTGACAAATTCTATATCACGCAGGCGGATGGCTGCCGAAAGCACTGATCCCCAGTCAAGATAGTTGTAATACTCTGATACAAATCGGAGAGTTCGTAGCTTGGACGCGCTAGATTCATGACTCCGCATTATAGCATCGATGAGGGTCTTGGCTTCAAACTCTGCTTGACTTCCATGAACACGGACATGGCAGTCCAGAAGCAACTGCATCAGCCCGATGTCACCATAACTAGCGGCTACTCTCACAGGTGCCCCAAAGTCCCCAAAGACACCATCCAAACAACAGTTTGGATCTTGTCCTAACTCTAGGAGCCATCGGATGGTATCCAAGGGCCATACGGGAGCAGAGTAGCGGGAAGAAGCCCTTGACCAGACCTCTTGTTTGAACAGATTATCGAAGAACGCTTGGAAAAAAATACTTTTGTTTCGAAGTGTCTTCAGATCCAATGGAAAAGCTATCAAGCAGCTTCTCAAAAACGGACCAACCATCTGCCATTCAGCGTACTCTGTGTCGTCGATCCCGTTCGAAATTTTATAGATCAGGATTTTGAACAATTCGAGCGCTGATTGATTATTTGGACCGCTGATGAGACTTTGAGTCGTGTGAAAATGTTCTCCAGCATAAAGCTCTGGCATTGTGCCTGTAAGGACGAATACCAGCTCTGAGGCGCCACACGTTACTCTGCCAGCTTGAACCCAACCTGACTTGCCCAACATGTGGGGCAGTAGGTTAAGCCGGGATGTACGAGCGATGGTCAAGTCTCTAGGTCTGAAGGTACCTTGAGCCGCTGAAAAAGCACTATTAGCTTCTACTCGATGGAATTCTCTAGATACATGTCTTACAGTTCCAGTACTCATTCAGAAAATGCAACCATGGGAGAGAATCAGGCCATTCTGAATTCATCTCAAAGGGCGGCGGGGTACAAACAATAACCTGTGAGTCTGATGGGGATGCCGGACCTATTTTTTGTCATGATGTTAGACTTGGAGGATGTCATTGAAGACGAGAATAACATACGAATAGTCAGCTGCTTGAAAATGCTAGTTTCGCTATGACGCCTTGTCTCCTTCAGGACCTTAAGCCTGTCGATTCGTCTGCCGCAAAAGATTACTTCGCTCCTCTTTCTTTGACTCTCACGGCTGCTGATCACGCGCTGGATGTACTGCCATGACTGTCTGTCGAGGTTTTTCGTAAACTGCCACTTTTTGAGTTTGTACTCGAGCTGCGCCTTGCTGCTGATAAATTAGCATTTATCTTATTCGCCAAATCTTTGGACTCTGCGTACGTTACTTGGAAGTCTCGAGCTGCTAGCGTCTCAACGAGGCTCTTTAGAGATTCATTTTTGAAGAGGTACTCCTCCCTGATGAATGACTTGTGTTCAAGCCATTGCGCTTCGTTCGGCTGTGATCTCGCTATGCTCATAGTGATATGCCCAGGCTGGTCTGGTATAGTCTTGACTTGTTCGTAGTTTTTGGTAGGGTCGTACAAGGAAGCAACTGGGCCAGGCGTCGATGAGCGGTCTAAAGAGAAAAAGAAACAACAGAAGAAGTAGGCCATCGAGGGGGTATTAGTAGGCACCTAACGAGGCTCAGGCTCTCAGCTATGATTCGTTGAAACCAGAATCTGAGTGGCTTTTATGTACGCAGGCCTCAGGCCAAATTACACACTCTACGCTCTCCGTTTTCATTGGCTGTGTCCAGAATCTCATCAACAATAACCAGCCGCATTTGAATTTGTCGCCTCCACAAGCTGAATGGGCTGAACCAGACCATTTGCCTCATCATAACATGATTGGATGTATCCAGAATCTGGAATCCACCGCGCAAGCTTGGTCTATCATGACTGGCTGCTGCCATAATCTGAACGTCAACACGTAAACAGGTGCTTGTTATGACTACGTGACTCAACACTGCGCCTTCGACCAGGATGTGCAAGCACCAGTGAGACTCAAATGGTCGCCAGCGGAAACGTCCTCGTCATGAGAAATGTAAACCTCATTCTTAGCTTTTAAGACTCAAGCAATCCCTCAACTTTTATACCAAGATTCTACTGCAACACATCGACACAAGCAAAGGGTTTTCGTTTATTTATTGTCAAAGTCCCATACGAACTTACTGAGCTATCTACCTAATCTTAGTCTGCGTCATCGATTCATCTGTTCTCTTATTGGTTCGATCCTGACGCCCGCATAATACGGAGTTTCACCCAACGCGCCGGTCTTGAATTTGACAAAAATGAAGGCGGAGGTCATCGTCGCAATTGTTACCCTGGTGGCTGCTCTACCGCCCACGCTTTATATCATTCACAAATGGTATATGCGACAGCGCCAAAACTCAAGTTAGTTGCGAGAAATAAAGCAATACTCACTATAGCTGACATGCGCGACAGCTTTGACCTCTACACTTCCACTATACGGGATGCAACCTCTAAGACGGCAATCCCACTTGGTTTGCTCTGTATCAGACCAAGGCATCACATTTGGTCTGAGAGTTGACGATGAGATGGCGGTTCGTCGAGCATATCCCTTGCATGAACAGTTGGACTTCTCCTGATGACTGCAGGAGTGCTCGGTGTCACTGCGATGGTTATGTAGTCCAAGCCCAATAAACTTCTTACGCTGGGCATTAATTGTTGTCCAACCTCTGTAAGCCAGGTACCATTGGTCGATCTTCCACGTGCTCGGGATTCCCCACGGCTTCTGGGGAGCCTATCGTAAGCAGTGACATGCTCATTTTAGGCGACCTTTGTAGCTGAAGGAAGCGCTAACGTTACATCTCAGTCTTGACAGGGATTGCGACCCATCAGTCCAGCAGACCACCTTCTGGAGGCACCAATAAACCGCCCGGAGGAATTTGAGAACAGTCCATTGGAGTGTATGATGGCAAGAAATCTGTCGCAATGTTCTTACCTTCGTGTGAGGCGTTCATAAGCTTAATTTCTTGTTTTGTTTGTAATTTTGACATGATTACTACGCGCACTGCCAAGTTCAATCAAGAAAATGAAGACGCCTCAAGCGATGCGAGAAGAAGTGCCGAGCACCAAGTGACGTTTTCATCATCAGGGGCCGGAATTATGATGTAATGACAAATGACTAGATCAACAGAAAAGTGCGCAATGATAATATGTGGTTATTAAATATTGACAATGATAAAAGAATTAAAAATAGCCTGCCCACAGTAATCTTCACCATCTTAGTTCCTGTAGCAAACCATTGAGTCCAGAGCAAGAGCATTGGGTCTATGAACCCACTCCGGCTTACAAGGATCATCGCTGGTGTTAAGCCATTCACCCTGTGGACTACTGGCGATATACCAGATTCTCGTCTCGCCGCTTTTCGGCACAGTAAATCTGAAGCTTCCCTCTATCCATTGCATAGTGTCGTCGTCGCTGCTTGGGTACTCGCTGGTCAGGGCGTATTTATCGTTGTCTTGATAGATGCGGACGTAAGGAACCAGCTCAGAACCATCGTTCTGGCGGATGGCGTAGTACTTGCCCCACCACCAGTTGAAGGTACAAGAGAAGGTGACACCAGGGCAGGCCTTGAGATCTTGGTACAGCCACATGGACTTGTCGAAGTGGAAGTTTCCAGTTTGGAAGCGGTAGGCTGAACCACCCTGGCCACCAGCCTTGATTTTGAAGTCGACAATATCACGTCCAGACGCCCTGGAATAATAGTCCCATGGAGAGAACTTCCCATTGTCCCAGCCTCCGTTGATGATAGGGTTTGTGTCTTCACAAGTGGGTGCCGGTTCGATACCAGTGTCGCAGAAGCAGCGTGTTTCGTATGTCTTGAAGGGGGTTTCTGAGTCATCCGTACCGTCGACAGTGCCCTTGAAGAGCTGACAAGAGCCATCGTTATAATAGTAGAATGTCTCGCAATTTTGGGTCCGCTGACAGGATCCGTAACAATCGAGGAGCGAGGTGGCAAAAACGTACTTCAATTGCCTAAAGCCATCGCTGTTCCCAGTCGCATAGCCCCGACTGCCACAAATTGCACCTGCGGGTGATGGTTCTTTGAGGTTATCCTCACATTCAGACGCCTCGGTGGTAGTCGTGGGTGGTTCGGCGGCAGTGGTGGTGGTGACAGCGTCCTCAAACATTGTGGTCATCATGAAGTCCTCAGTCTCGGTGTACACTGGTGGTTCAGCAGGGGTACAGGTAGTGGCTGTGGTGGTAGTAGGGGACTCGCTGATAGTGATAGTGATGTCCGTTGAGCTAGCCACTGATCCCGTCACAGTTGACTCCTCTGTCTTGGTGGTACCCTCGGAGCTCGAGGTGGCAGTCTCGCTGACAGTGACTGTGGTCTCCGTTGAAAGACCAGACCCGGTCAGAGTTGATTGCTCAGTGCTCGTGACATCCTCGGTAGTGCTGGTAGCATCGCCAGAGCTAGAGGTAGCAGTCTCGCTGATAGTAACAATGGTGTCTGTCGAAAGAGCCGAACCACTTAAAGTGGACTGCTCAGCGGTGGTCGTACCGACAGCAGCGGAGCTCGCAGCGGAGCTAGAAGATGGGCGGCATGGTCCTGCGTTAACGAAGGGGCTAAGGATGGCAGTCAAAATAAACGAGTGAACGAGATGGCGAGCCATCTCTGCGATTAATGCTGAATTGCAGCGATATGGTAAAACACAGTAGCCTGCATAAAAACATCGAGAATTTCCGGGGGAGTCTGGTTCTAAATCTTCAATTTTCTCAGCCCTAATTTTAAAATCAGCCCCTCTTTGTTTGTTTGCACACTTATCGTTGGTGATTTTACTGACGGTCAATTGAACTATCGATTGCTAGTTTGTACAAACACGCTTAGCGACGTGTTAGTAACGCTTTTTCGAGCTCGATAGCCAGGACGCCACGGAGCTGACAGACAGGGGAAGTCAGGGGTAGAGGCGCTATCATTGGCTCGTGGTTCCAGCTCTCGTGTGGATCGACAGTTGGGAACTGAGTGGCGTAGCCGGTTCAATGGATTAGTCATTGGTTGGTTACCCTATATCCACGATTGGAACCTTTTGAAATCATTTTTCTGTACATAACAACGCAAATAATAATAATATGATATGTGTATAGTTACATCTACTATACTATGTGGTGGCATACTTTTCGTTCTTAGAGAATATCCGGAGACAAGTTTTACTTCTAAAGTTACGAGAATTTGGCGAGACGAGACTTTCAATGGGTAGGAGGGACGTTCAGCCAAGAACATCTTGTGTCAACGATTTTCACAACACCACAAGATCGCCGGTAGCATGTCTTACGACGAAGCCTGATAATTTACAACTCCAAAATTTATCCGTTCACGATCGCAGAACCATAGTATTTCTACCCCCTAACCTTTCTTTTTCCCTCTTTATACAGAAGGCAAGAAGGCTTAGTGTCTATAAAGTCTTAACATACTAAATTTTTATACTAAGGATACCTTAATATAACTTTAATAATTATTTTTTATAATTATATAATTACCTTAGTCTAATTAAGGCTATATTTATATAATTTAAAACTAAATTAAATTATAAGCCCTTAATATATAATATATATTATATAATATTATATATAAATATATAATACTATATAATACTATAACTATTAGTATTTTAAAATAACTAATTAAGTTATTACCGAATTCTACTTTTAGTAGCCTTTTAACTATATTAAAATTACCTTAAGACTTAATAAGCCTTAATACTATTTATATTATAGGTAATATCTCCTTATACCCCTAATTAAATTAAGCCTTTAAGACCTAATTAACTTAATAATTAATTTACTACCTTTAGTATTAATATAAAGTAATATAATAATAATTTTAACTTTATAAATATACTAAATACCTTTAAGTTATATATAAACTTAGAGTATTATACTTAAGAGTTAGTAAATAAGTATTATAAATATTATATTTATAAGATATTTAAATTTAATTATTATTAATTTATAAGTTATATTTTAAATTTATAAAGGCTATTTAAAGCCTATATATAGAGATCTTAAGAGCTTAATATATAATAAAGGCCTTAACTACCTTAAAAGGCTACTAAAAATAAGTTTAATATTATATTAAATATTATATATTTATTATATATTATAATAGTTAAATTCCTTATTAATTATTATAAAAAGGACTTTATAAAGGTTAATTAAAAGATTATATTATTATTTATACTTTTTAATATTATAATTAGCCTAAGTAAATATAGTAATACTATATATAAAGTAATAATATTAAGAGACTTCTTTAAAGCTATTAATATTTATATTAATAAAAAAGAGAATATTATTAACTTTATATTTTTATTTTTTAATATATAACTAGCTCTTAAAAATAAAAATATTTATAATTATATATTCTTATAAGTAGGTAATAAGTTAATTAAAGACTAAGGTTAAAATAGAGCTATTAGGTAATTTAAAGTATTTACTTAAGATTAAAAAAGAGCCTAAAGTAACTATTAAGGAGGAAAATATTAATAAAGAGAAGATTATTTTATTACTATTTAATAATTTAATAAATAAAAAGGGAAATGAAAATTAAATTAATAATTTAAATTAATTAATTAATATTTAAGGTATTATAAAAGATAATAAAACTAAAGATAAAAATCTATTTAAGGAGGAAATAGTATAATTAAAGAAGAATCCTTATTAGGCTAAAAGGAAATAAAATATATAATATAATTAAGATTAGGACTTTATTATAGCTTAAATTACTTTATATATACTTAAATATTTACTTAATAATTAATCTCCTTTTAATTAATTTTACTATCCTTTTTATTATTTTTTAAATTATTAATATTAATATTATACTTTAATAAATAATTATATATATAATTTAAGTTACTAATTAGTATAATAAAAAGCTTAATAATAGGCTTCTCTTTATTAATAATATATACCTTTAATTAGGTATATAAAATAAGATATTATAATAGCTTTAATTATTAAGACTTATTATTAAGTAGATTATAATATTTCGTAAGAATATAGTTATATATAGTAATTATATTATTTAAAAGATATATATTAAAATTAATACAGTCTTCTTAAAATATTTATTAAAGTATATATAGCTAATCTTTTAAAATAGCTTTTATAAAGCTCTTTATTTATATAACCTTAGGTTAGAAATATAATACCTAAGGCTAACTAGGCATAATATAAAGCCTATTATATTATTTATAAATATAGTATATATTTTATATAAATATAAACCTAAAAAGCTCTTTATATATAAACAGTATAAAGAGATGTAATATTATAATATAATTAAATAAGAAGTTATATAAGAATTAACCTTTAGCTATAATCTTAATAAAATATAACTATTATACATTAATTTATAATTAATAATAAATAATAAAATACTTATATATTAAAACTTAGCCTTTATATTACTTAAATAAAGCTACTAACTTTTAATTTTCTTATTATATATACTTTAATAAATATTTAATAATTATTAAATTAAAAAAGCTATATATTATTATTTTATATATAAATTTTTAAATAAGTTTAAATTATTATTATTAAAGCTATTTTTATTTTAAGTAAATTACTAATACTTATAGGCTATATAGAATTAATATAAGGTTATATTAAAATATTTTATAATATAAATTTACTTTTAAAAAAGTAAGTAATTTAAAAGCGGTTTTAATTATAGTTAGTATAATTAAAGGTTCTATTAATAACTATATAATATAAAAAGGCACTATTTCCCTTTATATACTTCTTATAGGGCTTTAAATAATTATTATTTTTATTATAAATCTTTTTATAAAGTTAATAAAATATAATATTATAATTCTAATTACTTTAAAAGTTAGAAATATAAATACTTTTACTAGTCTTAAATTTCTTAATATATAAATTAATATTATAGGGGTCTTATTATAATAAGTATATAGCTATAAGTATTATTTTATTTACTTATTATATTAACATTAATAGCCTTAAGACCTTTAATAGTATTGCCCTTAAATATACATATAAATACCTAAATAGTTAATTTTTTAATTATATTAGGTATATTATTTATATATAGAAATATATATATTATAATACCTATATATAAACTTAAAAAGCTTAATAAAAATATATTTTCTAAGATCCTTTTATATAATAGCCTTTAATTCTATATAAATAGCCTTCTTTTTTACCTTCTTAATAGCCTTAGCCTTTTTCTTTATAATAATAGCCTTTTTCTTTATAGTATTAAGTAAAGGTATAAGGCTTTTAATAGTACTTTTTATCTTCTTTAATAATATTATAATAGTTTATATATTATTATATATAGATAGGATAGTTAAATAAGTAATTATAAAAGTAATTATATATAAATATAAAAAAGTAAATATTATTATAATTATAATATATTAATTTTAATAATATAAAAAGAGAGGTATAAAAAAGTAAATAAAATAGCAAATAAATAATATTATTATATAGCTTTAAAGTATATAAAAATAATAAAATTAATATTAAGGTATAATATTATATTATAGTAATATTATTATACTTTAAATAAGGGTATTTCTACCTTTTAATATATAATAATAAAGAAAAGAAAAAAAAAAGCTAGGCTATAGTCTATAATCTTAAGATCTATAAGGTATTATATAACCTTATATAACTAATAAAATTATATAATCTAATCCCGGATTTTTATATATCTAACCTATAAGGCCATACAGGGGCATAAACCTAGCTTATTAAGACTTTATAGACACTAAGCCTTCTCGCCTTCCGTACTTTAGAAGTTTAAGAGTAATAATTTTAATGTGCCGTTATTTAATAACACAACTGTTGCCAGAAGTTCAACTTACGTTCAAAGCACCTCATTTCTCAAAAGGGCAGCTCAATCAGACGAAAGATAACAAACCATAAAACTTCAAACATGCAGGTCTGAATACGGTGCGAGCAATGAAACCACAATGAATAATTCCATTATCAACATACATAATATCATACTCCCCCACGAAATGAATCCCATAAGCAAGGGAGTGTACCAAACCCGTATTATTCCCTTAAAGTCCTATATGGATCCTTTGCTAGCACGAAAATCACCTTCCCAGTTAGATCTACTCAAGGGCCTACTCACAGCACATCTCGGAAACTTAAACTATAACGTCCGAGCGCGTATATCAATCACCCCAAAAACAAGCTTATATACGAGGCTACAGAAGATAAGACGGCGCTAACAGCTTTGTTTGGAAGGTAAAAGTGTCAAGCGGCCTGTCATTTAGAGTTGCGCATGCGCGATTTGAAAGGTGCGTAAGAAAACAATAGCCAGACCTCAATAATAGAGGCCCCGCCAAAAAGGGCATTTATACAACTGTCAATGCATGCGTTATCGCAACCTTGATATTGCGTGGGAGAGGGCTACAAAAGATCCTGCCTAGTTTGATCAGTTTCAGATCGTTTGGGCCAATGTGATGAGGGCGCATGATTAGATTAGAGAAGGATACCCCGCCTAGAGTATCAATGCAGAAGCGCCTGCATTCTTGGCAATATCGCGGGTTTGTATAGTTCCAGTTCCTGTTTGTTACTGCTCTTGTGAACAGATCTCACAGGATCTCTGCACCGTTAGATCATGACTTGATATGGGGGAGGATGCCGCTCGGCACTGATCTTCCTGCCACGTCCTCATTCTCCTCGTCTCATTCGTCCTGTTTGCCCTCGCATCATATCCCATGATTGCCGGCGATCGTATTTAGCCGCCTGTCTCCTCAACCTCACTGGCCAATTGAGTTATCGACTTGCCTCATCGGGACGCTGATCCTTGTAGCCAAGCATCCCATATGCCGATCACTTGCACGCAAGAATGATAAGGTTAAGTATGCTTCTTTATATGCCGAATAGACTAACGGAAAAACGGAGTTTAGCACCAGAAAGGCAGGTACAGCTATACGCGAGTCAACAAGTAAGCTTATCGCGGGGCATCACGAGAAGGGCAGGTAAACTGTAAACACTATCTTAGGTCGAGACATTGTCTCAGTATGAATTGATATTCACATATAAAAGGATGAGGAATCACCGTCATAATAGTCTTCTCAACTCCAGCTTCATCAGTCTCTCTTCACTCTTCAACTCGCTTCTCTAGGACACCTTCGCTTACACCGTCACAATGGTTAAGATCGCTACCCTCGTTGCACTTGTTGCTCCTCTTGTCGCCGCCGCACCTCAAGACGTCAATGTTCCTAACATTGTCGGTGGCACTGAGGCCAGCACTGGTGACTTCCCCTTCATTGTCAGCATCTCCTACAACGGCAACCCTCACTGTGGAGGCACTCTCCTCAACGCCAACACTGTCCTGACCGCTGCCCACTGCACTCAGGGTCGCAGTGCCAGCGCCTTTGCCGTTCGTGCTGGAACTCTTGTAAGTTCTCAACTTCTCCCTGGATGCCTAGTCTCTCTAACGCCTATCAACAGTCTCGCACTACTGGCGGTGTCACCTCTCGTGTTTCCAGCCTCAAGGCTAACCCTGCCTTCAGTGGAAGCACCCTCGATAGCGATGTTGCCATCCTGAAGCTGTCCACTCCCATCCAGACCAGCTCGTCCATCTCTTACGCTCGTCTGGCAGCTTCTGGCACCGACCCGGCTGCTGGTACTCAGCTCACCGTTGCTGGCTGGGGTACCACCTCTCAGGGCTCCGCTTCCTCTCCCGTCCAGCTGAGGAAGGTTACCATTCCCGTCGTCTCTCGCGCAACCTGCCGATCCCAGTACGGCACCTCTGCCATCACCAACAACATGTTCTGTGCTGGCCTTACCCAGGGTGGAAAGGACTCTTGCCAGGGTGACAGCGGTGGTCCTATTGCAGACTCTTCCAACACTGTCGTTGGTGTTGTCTCTTGGGGTGAGGGCTGTGCTCAGCCTAACTACTCTGGCGTCTACGCCCGTGTTGGCAGTCTCCGCTCTTTCATTGACAGCGCTTAAATTACGTTGCTAACGGACTGAAAGGAAGAAGGAGAGGGATGTTGAGTTGTTGAGAGACTTGAGTGATGGAGTAGTTAGCATATCAAAAGATGTTGCTGGAATATGGCGAGAATATTAGTTCAGTATATAGTCAAGAATATGCCATGTTCCCTCTAAGATGCAGCAACCCCCGTGTGATTTATGCCTCCAAATTCCCAACTCAAAGCCCACCTCGGTACAAGAAGAGAAAGGCAATATGATAAGAATATAATCTGTTTTTCTGGCCGAGTCCTAAGCATCAGCACTGTACAGGTATGGTCTATCTATTTAAGTCTACTCCTGCTTATCACTATGACTATTACAAAACTCGCATTTCTTTATTTGCCTAGTACGTGGCGGACTTGAACTGACAGTATTGAACTCATTGATCATATGGCTTGAATTGCAAAAGCACAGAACTTTCTTGCTGAGAATAAATAATATACGATCAAGGTCGAAGCATTATTGAATCCTTCCTGGTGGATCGTGCCGTGACTCTCATAACTTGAAAATATGCCTTCGACTTTTGACTTACTTTGATAAACTACTGACCGTTCGATACATCTGAAACTTCTTCCATCCCACATCAGTGATGCTTCCATATCAATATTTACTTCTCTTCGGGAAGATCTTCCACAACTATGCCTTTAAACTCCTTCAGCTTTTCAATCGCTTGTTGAGTCATAGGCCTGAAGCCCAAATTTGTTAGTTCTGGTCGGTTGTTCCACTGGTATCACTTACGGAGGAAAACATGTGGGTGGCATAGACCGAGTGCTCTTCCAGAATACGGCACCAGTGTCTTCAGTAACGATACTAAAGTCAAGATTTAGTTTCGTCATTTATTGTATGGGCTATTAAATAACGTACGCATTTGTTGCCTCGAGTGCCTCTTGCCAATCTTCGAGCTTATCGAAGGTATACGTGATAGACTGAGAGATATCGCGTTAGCATAAATCAGCCCTAAATTCTAACTTCAATGTCGTCGTACCTTTCGGTCAGCCATCTTGGATAAATATGATGGCACGAAGAATAATGAGGCACAAGCGGCGATTGTAATCGGCACTATTTGGTATATCGACAGGAGATGCATAGTATTGCAAGTTCGATCCCTGCAGATCAAGATATGATATTGCGTCTACTTAAGCTACCTACTTAAGAAACATTTAACTATGAGACTATCTTGGGGATGATACCGTATGCGGAAGGTCATGGTGGTGCTTACGACAGGGGTTATGTGGTGCAACAAAAGATCCTGGCTTTGGCCTTTGTTTGCGGGGAAAGCCTATCGACGGCTAGACCACATCACCCTCTTGATAGACAACGTGCTCGCCATTGGCTGGTGAAAGGTAAACTTCCGCGAATAGAATGGGAGATCAGAGACTTGAATTATCGCGGGACAATCATTCCGAGTGGCCAATGCGCAAAGTCTGGCTGCAACTCCTTACCAGATACACTGACGTCACTCACAGAGCGCTGTATGGTCAGGAAAGTGGCCGAGTCAGGATATTGGCCTTATCACGTAGGTACTCAAAGCATAATGGCTTATCAGTAAATATTGCTTCGCAATAACAGAACCATAAAACAGGCAATATAACCGAAACTGTTCACTTTATTACTGGGCCTTGCTTGCCGCACATATAATGGAGGCTACTTGGAAGAGTCGCGTAACCATCACCCTTACTTCTGACATGAAGTGAAATCTTTCAATCCAGCATCTGGCACCTTATTCTTTGGAAGACAAAATTCGATATCCTCCCCTTCGAGATTGTGGCCAAAGACCCGTACATGCTCACGCTGTGGTTTGTCAGAGAGCTACTTTCATGCTCGTTGGAGAACGCTTACCTCTGTGATCTTCAAGAACTCATCATAGATACCGTTAGACTTCATGCGATCGCGCACAAGATCCACAACGCCGCCCATGAGGGCTAAAACAGTAGTGACCTTGCTATCCCAAGTTACCAACGCCGAAACACCTTCGCCGTCGATACGAGTCGACTCAGTACTACCGTATGGATCTAAACGGAGTTGTGTTAGTTATACTGACACCTTTATGTAGGTAAACTTTATGTAGGTAAACTGTTTACTGACTTTGCATCTTCTTGCCAACGATCATGTTCCTCCACCAAGCAAGACCGACAGCTTTGTCGAACAGCACAACCGGGAAGATACCGTAAGGAGTGACGACATCAAGTTCTTGATCTTTCTGACTGGCAATTGAAGGGATACCGGCGGGCGAAATGTAGCCGATAATCTCATCGGTCTTGGGATCGGTTGAGTTGTTGACTGAGGCGTAGAGGCCGGGTGACTTGGTGACTACAGAGTTACACGTACGAGCGCGCTCGCCATTTTTGAATAAACGCCTGGATGATTAGTATCATGCAACACGGTGGAGTGTCTGTTTGACTCACCGAACTATGTCAACATCATGGTATGGTAACTCGAGCTGATTCCAAATCTCATGGCTCGAGAACCAGAAACCTTTAAACCTTGTTAGCATGTGCAGGAACTACTATTCAGAGACACTCACCTTTTCGGACAGTGATGGGACCAACCCCTCCTTTTTTATACACTGCCTTCTCCAGCTTAGGCCGCTTATACTCCCAAAGGGCTTGTTTATCTTTCTTGGACAAGTTGGTAAAGAATTGGAAGAAATATGTCAAGAGCTCTCCTTCATATGGGTCATCCAGGTAAGTCTCAGTCTCGCATTTGTACGACTGTTTCTTGTCGTTGACTTGGAGCGTCTGGTCACCAATTGCAGTTACGGCACAAACCTTTCCTTTCCCGATATAGAAGATCTTTGGAGCAGTGGAAGCAACGTATTCGAGCCACTTTTGCCATCCGTCGGCAATCTTATGGAACTTGGTATTTGGTTGTTTCTGGAGGGCTTCGATGCAAGCGTAGACTGCCCAAATAAGTTCCCTAACAAAACCACCGTCAGTATGTACGTGTGCATAACTCAAAGTCACTTACCCGTTGTCTAGACCTGGGACCCTGTCATCCCAATCATACGTGGGCGAAATCGATTGCGTGTCCGTCTTGACCCAGGGAAGGAAGCCACCAAAGCCGGGATAGGTCTGGTTAAACTGCTTGTAAGTCTTCAACTTCGTCTCCATAATTGATGCGGCGAATATTGGAGCGCCCTGAAGGTTCTCTGGAGTTAGGAAACGAGCCGCTTCCTTAGATCCAGAAATGGCTTGTGCGTAGAGCATAATTTGTAGTGCCTAGACATCCTTCGTTAGGAATCCAAGTCAACGAGAAGCAACCTTTGACTTACTTCTTTGCTGGCTGCACTGAAAGTGTGCTTTTTGGTGTGCTTGCCAGTCTTCCAGTCAAGCTGGGTTCCATCATAAGACATGCCATTTTTGGTGTTGTATGCAACGTCGTTCTGATGAAACTTGCCTTCCCAGTAGAGGAGGTCCCAGACAAAATCGTCAGGTCGCTTAAGCACTTCTTTCTGAGACCACTCGAGACCGAAGCGACATGGAGGTGCCTTTGAATTGGTGTACTGTGGCGAGCCCTCGACAAATGGCAAAGAAAGGGCCAATGCAGCGCCAACAAAGATCAAACTGTGGCCTAAAGAGCAGGACTTCATTGTGAAAGTGATTGGGATATGTCCCTGACTTTTGATCCCACTGCCTGTGTTACTCAATGGTAGTGTAGGTGACTTCACAGATGAGAATGACTTTATATACTAAAATTGCGGCTGAGTCGGCAGTCCTGATTCGGGCACAAACTCGTAATAAACAAGGTTTCTTACCCCAGACTCAACCCCGCCTGATCATAAACGCTAACCGTCAAACAGGATGGATCGTCACGGAGAATAGGACAATCGGCCCACGAGAAAAACATATTTGACCGCTCCAATTCCCCGTTTCAACGCACCCACGGTCTTTCTCACAAATTCCACAATGGCCACCACCAGCCCCGCGCCGACGTCTCCCCAGTCTACAGGGACAAACACACCAACTCAAAAGGGGCCGGCCAGCAGAGCCTGTGACCGATGTCGCCGGCGAAAAGCAAGGGTACGTATCGGCGAATCTCTTGGGCGAGCTGCAGCTGACAAGAATAGTGTGATTTTGCAGACTCGGGGGAGCGTTGCACCAGCTGCAGGGAGTCAGGCACTCAATGCACCTTTGATCTCCCCATCGCTCGCCGAGGTCCCAAATCCCGCACAAGGAAGTCCCAGTCCCAATCTCAGTCGCTAGCGGAGGCGAGTTCCACAGCGGAATTAACGGCGCCTGCTAGCGCTACTTCGTCAGCTCGGTGGGATTCCAACACTGTCGATCTTGGCCTTTCGCCGCCATTGATGGTGAGGTCTGTGTCTGGTGATGCAACGGTTCAACAGCGATGGCAGAATTTATCAGGGGCATTGTCGTTCATCACGAATGACTTGCATCAATTCGTGACAAGATGCTTTGATCTGTTCTTCGAGTACCTGTATCCACTTACGCCGTTGGTCCATGAGCCAAGTCTTCGCGATTCTCTGTCGTGTTTTACACAGTTTCCGATATCCGATAGCTTCAATGGCGCTGGGATCTTGGAGCTTTGGCCAGAGACTACCTTCACCCTCATAACAGCCGTTTGTGCTGAGGCCGCATTCTTACTTCCCAAGGACCTATTTCCAGAAGGCCAATCTGTGGCAGACATCTTTCTCAATGCTTCCCGAGCCTGTTTGAATCAATATCTCGAAGCAGAGCTGGAAAACCCAAATGCGAATTCTATCACTATTCGGTATTTCCATTCTAATTGTCTCCACGCGGCCGGAAAACCCAAGTACTCGTGGCATATCTTTGGAGAAGCCACGAGGCTTGCGCAGGTCATGCAATTGAACCTGGAAACCTCCCTGGAAGGCTTGCAACCTGTAGAGGCTGAACTGAGGCGGAGAGCTTTCTGGATTGTGTACATGGGCGACAAGTCGGCGGCGATACTCAATAACCGCCCAATCACCATCCATAAATTCTCATTTGAGTCGGGAATCACGACGGCCTATCCTTCTGGCATCGAGGATGAAGCACCAGTTCTTTCGCCAGGAAATCTCGTCACTAACTCAGAAGTCGTTCGAATCACATGCATTGAAGGCTTCAACGCCAATCTACGTCTGTGGCAGAATGCGTCTGATCTACTATTGGAGCTCAGATTAATCCAAGATCGAGCACAGCAAGATTTAGGATTAACAAATCTCCAACCACTGATCACCGCCAACGAGAAAGACCACCTCGATGCTCTTTATGTCCGCTTCATCACCTGCCTTGATGATCTCCCCCCTTATCTGCAATCATACACATTCGCTGCACTGGCGGATGGTTCAAGAGAAACCACCAAGCAGTTCCTGATCCAGTGCGCAAATCTTCAGGTGTCTATCCATTGTCTCAGAATGGTCATCACCCAGAAGCTGGAAAACTTGCCGTATTACAAGTCTGATATTGGACACTCGGATCTGCGCAAGACGGAAATCGCACGGGATATGCTTCGCGTCATACAAGAAGCTCCCTTTTGGTCATTGCAAGTAAATGGCGAACCATATGTAAGTGCAATTTTCGATTGTAGGTCACAATAAAGCTAATTCGGTGCTGCAATAGGTCGAGAAGATACGACTTACTGGGGCAAGTCTGTTGGAGATTATACATAGAAATGGATCTTCGCCGATCGCTGCAAGGGCTCGCAGTGACTTTGCGGTTCTTCTCGACTTGCTTACTCGACTAGACTCTAAGGCATCAGATGCCCTGCGTAACACTTCAGCAATGGTGCAATAATTCATCCGTACATGTATAATATTCATTCACTAGGTAGGTAGCTATTGCCTAAGCGACTTCAAAACTAAATCTCTAAACACCCTTTTCATGCACAAAATCATGCTCTTCCTTCTTAACCTCGATCTCCTTTGTCATTTCCTGCTTAGTACTCTTCCCCTCAAAGAGATAGGTCAGTTCCTCGAGAGTGGGCCCTGATGTCTCGACAAAGAAGAAGTATACGACCAAGAAGATGATGGCGACCCAGACACAATAGTAAATGTAGAACTTCCATCCAATAGCCTCCAGTCCAATCGGGTTGACGTAGCCACCAAAGATGGATGCAACCTGTATAGTGAGCAGGACGAATGCCCAGGTCTTCGCGCGCATCTGATACGTGACAATCTCAAGCGGATACGTCACTACCAGGTTCGTCCATCCGAAAGTATAGAAGCCTTGGAAGAGGAAGATGCAAGCCAAAACAACACGCCCACCAGCCAAGGAGCCGTCGAGGTATTGCTTTGCGGCGATGGTCCACATGATGAATGTTACAAGAACGCCTCCAGACCCGACAAGGAAGAACGTACGGCGCTTGAACTTGTTTACGACGATGGTTACAGTGATGGCGACGATGTACTGCCAGATAGTAACCATGCCGTTGACCAGAGTGATGTCCTTCTCGGCTTTGATGCCGGTGTCTTTCAGAATCTGCGTCAAATAATTGGAGACGAGCAGATTTCCGGAGCTCTGACTGAACAAGGCTGTTGCGAAACAAAGAGAGAGACGCTTGATGTTCGGGATGGATGAGAAGAACTCCTTCCACGTCATATTCTGCTCTGCTTCCTTTTCGATGAACTGTTGGATCTCCGCACACTCATACTTGACAAGCTCGCTATTCGCGTCGCCTTCTCCGTGGTACTTGATGAGGATCTCGCGAGCTTGATCAACCTTGCCCTTGGCAATTAACCATCGAGGTGATTCGGGGCAAAAGAAGATGAGGCAAAGTTGGTACGCAGATGGAATAACTTGGACGAGAGTGGGAAGCTTCCACGACCACTGATTGGGGATGCGGAAACATCCGTATGTCGCCCATGCACCGATAACATAGCCAAGGACAATATTGGTGTTGTAGAGTGTCGTGATCTGCACGCGCTCCTTAGGATGCGAAAGCTCTGTCACCAGAACAGGAGCACCCATCTGGATAAGCGACGAGCCAATCCCAAGAACAATCTTTCCGCCGATGAACATGTTGAGTGACGTGGCGAACAGCTGAACCATAACACCCGCGATGATGATGATTGATCCCAAAGCGGTAGGCACACGGCGACCGGCGACATCGCTGATCCAGCTGAGGAAGATGAAGGGTATCACACCTCCAATGGCGTTGGATGCGCCGAAGAAGCCCAGCTTGGACCCGGTAGGATGGCCGAAGCGGTCTTGCCAACTCTCGAGCGTCTGAAGGGCGTTGGTCATAGAACTGTGTTGCTGTTAGGATTGTGATTGAGGCTTGGGGATGGATACATACCCGTCAATACCGAGTGCCATACTGGCAAATAGCGAGGACGTGAGGAGGAAGTACAGAAGTGTGCCATTTTTGCGCTTCCAGAACGGAGGGACCGTGGTGAGGTCGATGGGAGACTGGATGTCTTCTGTGGCGTGGGCGGCCTTTGGAGCCATTTTATCGTATTGCGCTGATGGCTAATGCAAGGCACTGGTGTATTGTCTAAGGAAGGCCAGCGAGTGCTTTGATTCTGGTGATGATGGAGAAAACGGCGAAGCAAAGTAATTATATATGCATCCCGCAACGTTACAAAGAAGAAGAATTTGATCCAACATGCCATACTAAAGCAGTGAGCGGAACGGAATGCGCAAACCCCATGTCGTAGTGCAGGCTTCCCCGTGGGGAATGGTCAGACTCTTTCACGCTACGGCGAAACGGAGAAATAGTAAGTGATGCTAAACGAGAAAACCCCTCGTCTTAGCTCAACGGGGAAATGCACCGGCGAAATGACTGTGGATTTTGGCAAATTCGCCGTGATCTGCAACATCACCAAGAACAGGTAACAAGATTGATCTCTGGTGTTATCTTATCGGCCCGTATATCCTACGGTATAAAGGATGCCGAACGAGGGGCATGAAGCAGTCTACATCAACTGCAGAGACAAATATCATTATGCCTTCTCTTCCTACAGACTTCAAACTCGGCTTTGCTACTGCATCCTACCAAATCGAGGGCGCAGTGGCTGAAGATGGCCGAGGACCTTCAATCTGGGATACCTTTTGCCATCTCGAACCTACTCGGACAAAAGGCGCAAATGGCGATATTGCCTGCGATCACTATCATCGGTTAGATGAGGACCTTGATCTTTTGAAGCGCTATGGCTCAGATATGTATCGCTTCTCACTCTCATGGTCGCGTATAATTCCTCTTGGCGGCCGAGATGATCCTGTAAATGAAGCCGGCATTGAGTTCTATAATAGGGTTATCGACGGGTGTCTTGCTAGGGGCATAACTCCCTGGGTAACTCTTTACCATTGGGACTTGCCGCAGGCGTTGCATGATCGGTATGGCGGTTGGCTGGATGTGGAGGAATCCCAGCTGGACTTTGAGCGTTACGCAAGACTCTGCTATGAGAGGTTTGGCGATCGCGTTAAGCACTGGATTACACTCAATGAGCCTTGGATTATATCCATATTTGTGAGTTGACCTCAGCTGGAGCAAAACATGATATAATACTTACAGCTCCTCAGGGATATGCTACAGGAGGCAACGCCCCAGGCCGAAGCAGCATCAACCCGCAGTCTACGGAAGGCGACACATCAACTGAACCATGGATTGTCGGAAAGGCTCTCATCATGAGTCACGCACGCGCTGTGGCGATCTACAATCGAGATTTCCGCTCGTCACAAAACGGCCAGATAGGGATTTCGTTGAACGGCGATTACTATGAACCGTGGGATAAAGCTAATCCTCAGGATAGCGAAGCAGCTGAGAGGCGCATGCAATTCCACATTGGCTGGTTCGCCAACCCCATATTGTGAGTCCAACATGAATGACTAAAATGCTTGTCGCTAATGTTTACGCAGTCTGGGGCAAGACTATCCTCAATGCATGCGCGACCAGCTCAAAGATCGCCTACCACATTTCTCGTCGCAGGAAATGCAGCTGCTTCAATCAGCTCAGAGTGATTTCTACGGCATGAATTACTACACATCTCAATTTGCGCGACACCGAACTACCTCAGCTCCTGACACTGATTACATGGGTAACCTGGATGAGCTACAGACCAACAAAGCTGGTGAACCTATCGGTTTAGAAAGTGGCCTACACTGGCTCCGATCCTGTCCTGATCTCTTTCGCAAACACCTCACGCGAATCTACCGCCTCTACGGCAAGCCCATCATCATCACAGAGAATGGATGTCCCTGCCCAGGAGAAGAAAAGATGAGCCGAGAGGAGTCAGTGCAGGATGAATATCGCATCAGGTATTTCGAAGACCATCTCGATGCGATTGGTCGATCAGTGACCGAAGATGGTTCTGTAATTGAAGGATACTTTGCGTGGTCGTTGATGGATAACCTCGAGTGGTCGGATGGGTATGGCCCGCGTTTTGGCGTGACTTTTACGGATTATGAGACATTGGAAAGAAGTCCGAAAAAGTCGGCGCTGGTTTTGAGACAGTTGGTTGATAGACGGAAGAGCGGACAGATGAAACTGTGAAGCAGCAGCATTGTATGAACATGATTCAAATATTACAAAGCATGATGCAGACATAAGTGTTTCAGTCAGCAAAAAACTGGTGAATGGCAGACTTTAGTTATCTAGTCTACGGCGTAGCCCTATCAATCTCCCTGTTCACAAGCGACGAAGGAGCGAGAGTCAGAGTTATGGAGTTTCTGCACGAGATTACCCAATCAGGTCGCTTTCCCGCTGATCCTTCGGGTCGCGTTAGTCTCGGTATTTTCTCGTGCATTGTGTAAGCCAATCAAAGCGCACGGCCCTACATCGTCGGCCGAGTCTCGCCCTTTCCAACATCGATATGGAGGTCATCAAATGCATGTAAGACGAGAGCTACGAATATATATAAAGGAGGTAATCTTCGTCGCTGGGATCAGGAAATCATCCCATCAACAAGTACCACATTCAACACACGAATACAAAGAATCATCTTGGACGAATATTTTCCATCACCACATCACTTCACTCATACAAGCGACTAGCAATCCCACCAATCACATCAACAATGTCTGTCACATTCATCGAAACCGACGGTGGTAAGCTCGCCGTCGATATTTCCGGCGAGGGCCCTCTTGTCATCTGCTCGCCAGCCATGGGCGATTTCAGAGATGCATACGACCCTCTTGCCAGCGAACTTCGAAAGTCCGGCTATCGTGTCGCTGTTGTTGACCTTCGAGGTCACGGCGACAGCACAACCACATTCAACCGCTATGGAGATGAGGCTACTGCCGACGATCTCCTCAAGCTGATTGATACCTACGGCGGAGGTCCAGCTGTCTTGGTCGGCGCCTCTTTGTCAGGCGCTGCTGCTACCATCGCAGCTGGCACCCAGCCACACAAAGTCGCCGGTCTCATCCTCATTGGAGCATTTCTCCGTCCTGGTGCTGGCAAGCTTGTGGCCAGTCTCTTCCGTCTGTCTATGCGCCAGCCCATCGGCCCTATGATTTGGAAGTCGTACGCACCCAAGCTTTGGCCTGGCCTCGGCGACAAGACACATGCGCGAGCCGAGAGATCCATCCAGCTTCTGACTCGACCTGGTTGCTGGCAGGCCTTCCACGCCACGCTTTCCACCGACCACAACGTCGTTAAGCCGTTTCTCACCAAGGTCAAGGCTCCTGTTCTTGCAGTCTATGGAGATGCCGATCCTGACTGGACTGATCCTATTGAGGAGGCCCGATGGGTTGCTTCGAACTTTGAGGGTACTGAGATTGTTGCTGTCAAGGGCGCTGGACATGCGCCGATGCTTGAGAAGCCCGAGGAGGTTACACCGGCTGTGCTACGGTTTCTGAACAAGATTCGCGACAATGGGGGCTTTAGCCATGGCGGTGCTTGACTCTATTGGATCTCGGAGGAATCGGTTTTGTTGAGATTGGTCTTTCGAGCGAGTCAGTGTTATGAGGCAGATTCGCGACTCAACTATTGGTTTACGGGTTATGGTATGGTAATGGAACGTTCGGGGTCAATTCGTTTGTCTGAATTATTAGAAGGAATACAATAGAAGTCTGGATTTATTTACACAGTCATTAATTTCTAAGAGTAGCTTAAGTGACAAGCATGCAGCTCATACTTCTCATCAAGTGGCGTTGCTCTAGTTAACAAATGCTTGTACCAGTTCCGACTGCTGTTGTGAAGTAATTACCAAGTAATATTAACATTCCATAAGGTCTAGTAAACATATCTTGTTGTGTGGTTGGGTCTGTATTTGCACATCTAACCCTCCACCGCAGCTATACCATCATCGTCCCTCGCCAGCTTGGCTTGGTTATACGCTTCATCCCCATTAGGCAATTGCAGATTGACTGCCGTGATGGGAGCTGCGCTAATCTCCAGATCACCATCCCCTTCAATGGACAGAACATGACCGCCCGACTTTCTGCTCGCTGCGAGGAAGTGGAGGTGGTCACCAGCGACGCTGATACCCTGCATGAAAGCTGGTGACCGGAACCCAATGATAGTTCCCTTGATGTCGTTGAATGAATGAGAGGCTTGACGCTTTCCAAGTTCCGCGAGACTCTCGCCTGGTGTTTCTTGACCACCCACTGTTCGGACAGTAACTGCTTTGAATGTGCCTTCCACTCTGAAAGCGACGTAGTGGTTCTTTGTTCTCGGAAGAAGCTGCGACAAGGTTTCCGTCAAGGATTCCTTGCTCGGTATTTGCTTCTTAGACGTTGTTGTAGGTTGAAACTGTGTGATCATGGCAAAAGGAGCAGTTTGCTCCGCACAAGCAGTGGCATCAAGAGCAGTGACAGAGCCATCAACTTTCATCTCGTAAATGGTACCGTCAAGGATGATCATCTCCCCCACCATGTGTCGAAAGGTGCCAAGACCATGATCGCCGTGCTTGAGAAAGTCTGAGATGGTGATACCGGTCTCGGCAACTCCATCCATGAGAGCTGAGACAACAGAGTATTGAAAGAGCTGATTGGGTGGCATTTTGGGTTGGTTTGGTTGGTGCTGAGGGATTGAGAAGGATGGAGAGACAGAGCTTTGTCTGTTTGAGAAAGGCGCAACGTCATACGTGGGTGCAGCCAATCATGGCGGGTCTGTAGGTGTATGACGACATGTGAATCGGGTCTAACACTAAGGCCTGCGTACCCTACACCAGTCAAGCAATGACAATAAGATATAACCATGAACTGTTCAACGATACTGCAGTCGTACCATAGTCATCTTGATTCGATTCGTGAAGACCTCCTGATTTATTGATTCGAGTCAGAAGAGGGCTAATAGAGGAATCTGAAGTGTTACACTGTTGAAGTTTAGAGGATTGGTACCGGTGATGGATGGGAGGGCAAGGAATGAAACTGATCCTGGTGCAAAGTAATTGAAATACCCTAAGCATACAATGGGAACGGGCAAAAGGCCTTGAATAACTTAAGACAAAACTATGAGATTTTCTTTGAAATTCATTACCAAGTCGCATTCCTTTTCCGCACGATCAAAGATTTTGCCGAAAAGCTTTTGTTTGAATTGTTCACTGCCATCACTGGTCTCACTTGTGGAGTTGCGGGGGTGCCATGGAATCACTGGCCGCATCCGAACTAGACGCGGACCCAATACATTCCTTAATTCTTTACAGCCATTCACATATGTTCTTAGCAGCTAGTCTACGCATAGAATGTCACGATAGGGCCTGGGCCTATTCTAGTGAGACGACAGGAATGGACCCGAATATTGTCGCCAAACGAAACTTAACACCCCCAAATGCCGTAAAAGGTAGTAAGTGTCTCTGTATATAAACATCTACCCCGCCGCTATCTCTAGAGCTCGAAGGTACTGCAGACATCTTGAGATAGCATTCACCGGCCGTCGCCGTACTCCGAAAATGAAGGCAACTTTACTCCGTATCATTACGCTTTTGGCATCTCTATCCGAGCTGGCCACTGTCCAGGCAATCGCCACCCGAGGAGCATCCCTCAATAAACGCGAAGAACCATGGAAGCCAGAGGTCGGCACACCATGGCAGATCATTCTTTCCGAGGTTATCACGGTGCCTGACGACGGTGCTGAGGATATGAGCCCCGACGTTTCTGTTTGGGACATAGACTTGTTCGAAAACACGCAGGAGACGATCTCTGCCATGCAAGATTCTGCCAAGCGCGTTATCTGCTATTTCAGCGCCGGGTCTTGGGAGAACTGGCGAAAGGACAAGAACAGCTTCCCGAAGAAGGATCTCGGAAAGACAATGAATGGTTGGCCAGATGAGAAATGGGTCAATATCAGAAGTACGGCGGTGCGAGCCGTTATGGCTAAGCGCATCAAACAGGCTGCTGACAAGGGATGTGATGCCATCGACCCTGACAACATGGATGGCTATGTAAGTGCTTAAGGGTAGGCTGCAGATAATTGACTGACACACCTCTAGCAAAACGACAACGGTCTAGGCCTGACTCAGAAGGACACGATTTCGTACGTCAAGTTCCTATCTGCAGAAGCAGCGAAGTACGGCATGGTCATGGGCATGAAGAACGGCGGGGATGTCACAAAACAAGTTCTCCCCTACGTGGCCTTCTGCATCAACGAGTCCTGCATTCAGTATCAAGAATGCGATCTCTATGCACCCTACATCAAGGCAGGGAAGCCAGTTTTCAATATTGAGTACCCAGACGGTGCACCAAAGGTGAAGGCTAGCGACAAGAAGAGGATCTGCGCTACTAAAGGTGATGCGACAGGCTCTAAAGGGTTCAGCAAGGTTATTAAGAAAATGAACCTGGATAGTTGGGTTATGTACTGCTAGTGGAGGGTAACGCTTCACAAGGTGATGTGTCATTTCACTTTGTTAAGCAGAGAAAGTCTTTAGATATGTAACTCAATGTCAAATTGATCAGAATCGAACTATGTACGTGTAACGCATCGCTCAAAGTATTGAAATAATGAGTCTGTCGCCTAGCTGGTACCGCTGCAGCCAACAAAGTTGTTGCCCGAAGCTCCAGTGTGAGTGATCGCACCAGCATACTGGCAGCTGGTGTTGATCACAACACGGTCAGCGCCGGGGGAACCTAACAATTCATATCAGTAAGAGCATCAACTAGTTGACTTGCTCGACCTACCGCCAGTGTAGACACCGCTGGTCTTGATGGGGAACTCCTGGTAAGGACCGTTGACAGCAAAGTCGAAGCCCTCGCGGTTGTTGTAGGTGTGAGGGTAGGTGGAGCTACCGGCGGTATCATCATTCTGGTAGTACTGGCAGGCAGCGTTGGCAGCAGCTCGCACTTGGGCAGCTGTGTAGCTGGTGCTGCCACACTTGGTGGCGGATTGACGAGACTCAATGGGGCTGGCAACGGCTACACTGACAAGAGCAGCGAGCGAGGCGAGGGACTATAAGATGTGAGCTTAAGTTTGAATGTGGTTTAGAAACCGGAGAAATTATCGGCGCACCTTGAAGAAGAGCATCTTGTCAAAGGGTTATTGAACAACTAACGAAAGAATGAGAGCAGCGTGTAGAATGATTTCCATCTTTGCCACAGTCTTCTCTGCTGATTTTATACATCAATGGCCATTGCCTATCTATCTATCAACTCTTTAAACAGCTCGGAGATCAAGAACACAAAGAGTATAACAAAGAAGGCAGGTGGTGGCTTCCACAAGTCCGATTGGCCAACTACTGCATTGACTTCGAGATAGTATCACGACCTGCCCCAATGGGATGTTTGTCCGGCAGATGAGCAGTTGTAGTTGAGACAATCCTGGCCAGTTAAATCTATATCCCGCAGAAGAAGCGGGGCAAGATCGGCATATATCTGTTTCAGGGTCGACCATGTGTCGGTCTTATCTTTCATGATTCGCGATACCCTTGGAACCTTTGAAAAGACCTCACTTTGCGAGCCGGATGTGATATGCCGCGTTAGCCTCGTCGTTTATCTTTTGACCTCCGCTTTGTGTTGCACTCATCTTGCACCTTGCATCTCCTGACATTTCCCTTGCATTTATTCATTCAAACTACCTACTCAAAATGGCCGGCACCCTCAAAGACCTACTAAGCGACGACAGCGTGTCCGCGGAACAGGCCGCCCAAATCGTGGCACACGATTGCATTGAAGCAATTGACAAAAATGAAGACGCGAAAGAAATTGAAGACAAGCTTAATGATCTGTGGTCGGATGTGCTCACCGCTGCTGAGCAAACCCCGCACGATCAGCAAGACAAGCTAGTGGAAGTCGTTCAGTCAATCAAACACCTCCCCGAGGCAACCGAAAAAGCCAAGAAGCTTACGGTTTGGGATGATACCAAGAGCTGGGATGAACTTCCCATGTTCGGCCCTAAGGCTCGCGAACAGCTCGACATCGGTGTGTTCAACACCCTTGACTCCAGTCAACACCCGCTGACGTGTCCTTCAACAGCCCAAGAAAAGTCCGAAGAGGCTTGTGTCAACATCAACGCCTTCTTTGCCAAGATAACCGCAGCCGATGTCCAGGACTTCAGTCTCTTCGCCATCTGGACCTTGCGTGAAGCTCTAGAGGATCCCTCTGCCGAGCAAGTCGCAAAGCAAACCTCACCCAAGCTCTTGAAGGCCGCCTCAGTCTGGTTCATCTATGCATCTGGCGAGTTGAAAAAGTCGAGTAAGGAAGAACATCAGTTCGAGGGTAAAATTGCGAAGCCGGGTGCTAGTCTGACAGAGTTCAAAGATGAAGATGGGTGGAGGGGTTTCTGTGAAGCAAGGTGGAAGGTTTGGGAGGATCGACTTGCGCCTTTGAAGGAGGCTGATTTACCAGAGGAGACTAAATCACTTGTTGCTCGCGCGGTGGATAGCCTGACAAAGACTTGAAAGAGTGCATACATATAACTACCATCGCATCTCAATCCCTACTACATGAGCCGGTTTTGGTTGATAACATGAGATGAATCAACAACTCAATTCCTACATCAATCCAACAAGCTTTGAACGTGCAACCTCCAATGCAGACTCTAATTGAGTCATCTCATCATCTGACACTCCTGCCTCTCGAAAGGTGTCGAAAGCTCTTGTGAATGACAGAGGCGCGTCACGACCCATTCCCCAAGTAAAGATCGTTGGGTCCACTTGTTGTAACCAGGAAGTTACTTCCACTAACCAGTGGCTATCGCGCCCAATGAGACTTCTAAGATAGCGATGACAATCTGGACCCAAAAACGCTGCTTCAAGGGTTATAGGCATGATCCCGTGTCGATACATAGCATCCTGATTCAAGACCCATGGTGGGGCATCAAGTATCTCGCCGACGTCCTGGAGAAGGTCGCCAGGGAAGTTCAAAAAAGTAAGTGACCTCTTCTCAAGTAGAAGCCCCAGCGTCCTCAACCATTGAATGCGAACATTCATATAAGCAAAGCTGAAGCCAAGGCGTTCCACATAGCCATGCTCGGAAGTTGACCATCTTGGTAGATACTGGGCTGATAACGTCGCAGCAGGTAAGGAAATTTTGACGTGACCGGGTAGACCTTGTATTAGAAACAGAGACTTGTTGAGTTCTCTGACAGCCCATTGGCTTTCCGCAAGCCCGGAGCGAACTAGGTCCCATCTGCGACGACGTTGATCGACTAATTTATGAATCTGCACTATCTCATCGGTTGACGGTGAAACTTGCTGAATAACGAGAATGTCCGAGTGATCAGAGTCTCTCCAGACGGAAAACGGGGTAATATCAGAGTCTTGTGTATGCCACATCCTTTCCGGTTCGTCCCGCTCCTCTTTAACGGATAACCAATCCCACCTTCTAGATATTTCAGCAACGACAGAAAACGAGTTAGGAGTGGTGATTTTGATCCATGGAGTCGCGTCTGCCCTGACAAGAACATATAGTAACCGACATTGAGAAATGTAAGGAGAGTCCTCTCTCATTGTATTGACGGGATGTCCAGTCATCGTCGTTTCCCGAAAACGAGATATTAATACCGTGTCTTCATATACTTGTTTAGTGGCACGTTCCTCTTCCTCAAAAGTACTTAGACACCACCTGTCTTCCCACAGGAATTTGGTGGGCCTATGATTGTCTCTCCAGAAATAGGTGGGTACGAAGAAGAATTGCCAATCAAGCCCGGAGTTTGATTCAAGTATTGGCAGTTGAGATAACGTGTTTAAATTAAGTTCATCCAAAAGTGGATCGAACAACTTTACCAGAATCGGAGTAGGGAACTGAAATAGGGTTTCGATTTCATCCAGATGATCAAAAGTATTTCCCAGGAGCAAAGGACCTTGGAAGTCAAGACCAGAGGCATCGCGAGAGTCTACTCGTACGGCATATGCTGATAGGAGGTATAGGGCAAGTGCCCACTGTCTGATTTGCATGGCTCGAACCACTGTTGTCCGCTCAGGCTTCGCTGAAAACTGCAAAAGAAGCCATACGAGGCCTAGCCGGTCCTGAGATAGTCCATATAGAGTGGCGTCAAGACAGGAGCTTTCATCCGTACGCATGTTGGGGTCTGAAAAATATCGCAGTAAAAGGTCGGCAACTTCTATGTCTCCGTTTAGGCACGCTCTGTGCAGGAGATCGTCCTTCCCGTAGGGGCCCGTCGCTGTGGTAGGCTCAGGCAGCAGGGTTTTGAAAACCTCCTGTGCCGTTCTTGAACCACCCGTGTAGCTACACAGCAATTTGATGGCTATATACAACTCATCATCTCGCAGCACACTCACATCTATACCAGCTGTTACAAAAAGGTGGAGAAACCGCAATAAAACAGGATCTGGCATGCTCGAGGTTAGAACTCTGACGAAATTGATAGTGTTGACCTGTATGTTACTTGCAAAGCCGTTTCTTATCAGCCCATGGAGGAATCTTGTTTGCCCATGCGAAATAGCCAGATCCATAAGCTGTGGACTGATATAGGATATCTTTGATTGAGAGAGGTTATCGTGACGCAATAATGCCGCGATGGCCTCCATATCATGAAAGGTCATGGCCTCTTCGACAATACCAGCATAATCGTCATCGAAGACAGAAAGACGGTTCATAAAGTAATATTTCGCGGGATGATCCATGGTCAGACGTAAGAACATAGGACATAGCCATTTGACAAGTTGATAGTCCATGGTTTCATTGATAGTGAAACGATCAATATTTCTCAAGTACAGCCAAAGCGCTACATAAGCTTGAATTCTGCGTATGCCTCTGGGTGCGGTAAGTTCATGCGTACCATTGCGGCAGTGAGGAAAGTCCATCCAAATGTGCTGTATGCTGAAGCCATCGTTTGCTTGCATAAGGAAGTAAGAAGAACTGTTCATGCTCTTCCTTCCTTCTGAAGGCGCCAGCTTCAGCGAGTAGTGGTCCGACGTTATGCCTCGGCAGCGACCGCGGCTTGAAGAGTTTACCAGCAAAACTCGCTCCAATGTCACCTTTGCTCAAAGCGCTCAACGCAATCTTTTTCGGGATTTCGTTAACATCAACATTTGGCACGCGATTCCTGGATAGCCGGGTTTCGAACACGTTGTAACTCAGGTAAGTGATCAATGTTTCTGCCATGTTCTCGTCTGCTTGCTTCTTTGTGAAAGTCCATTCTGTGCCGTTACGTGGTGAATTGAGACAGAAGCTTCGAGCACTGTGGTGAATGAAGCGAACTGTATTATTTTCTTCGTCGACCATCACCAAACTACCACAAAACCTAAGCACGGCGTCGATAGCACCGACTTCCCGGCTTGGATCCCACGTAGTATTTCCGATTGTGACACTGACAGCCTCACGTAGTTGTTCAGTTGTCAACAGCTCTTTCGCACTAACAAGCAGCTTGAAGATTCTTATATGGTGACATTTAGAATCTTTTGCGTTAGCCTTGGTAAGGTTTCGCTCGTAGGTTTGCGTTAGATCAGATGGTAGATCTTTAATCGCTTCGCGAATGTCGTGATCGGAAATCTCCATGCAGATAGATTCCAGTTGCAAGGTTACCCAGAGAAACCTTATCTCTTTAGCATAAGTTCATACGATGTCCCAATAGATTGTGTACTCACATGCCACCTGCACCTCTCATTAGCTCTTCCTTCACATCCTTCACAAGACTAGGGTCGCGAGTAATTAGCCTCCCATCTTTGACTCTATTGTCGACTTCAACTTGAACATAGTCCACAATATCAGGATTATCCTCTGGGATTGATAATTGAAATTGAAATGCCCCTTGATCCCAGATTGTAGTTCTTTCTGGTGTCCTGACTGATATGCATAACTTGTAACCAATGGACTGCAGAACTGCGAGGCAGCGTTGTGTTATCTGCTGTTCCTCAGAGGGACACTCGTCTAGGCCATCCACAACAACATAAACCTTCCGCGAATGTGATGGTAACTTCTTGAAGATAGTCATAATATCCTCCAAGTCAATGCCAGATATAATATCCTCGAAAATATGACTGAAGTTGTCATCGGTAACGAAAATCTCAAGAAACTGTCTGATAAGTGATCCAAGTATAGTTCTGGCTTGGAGGCTGGAGAAGTCATCATGGCGGGAAAAGAGATAAAGGACAATAGTATTGTCTTGAAGGTTGAGGTCGTCGACAATGTTAGCTAGGAGAACTGACTTGCCAGCCCCTAGCTTGCCGTGAACGATAAGTGAGCAACTATTAGACTGACTAGCTCTCCACTGCCGGTATTGGTCGCAAGACTTCAGGATGGAAGTTGTTCCATGTTTCCGGCTTTGTTTCCACGGGGTACGGTGGTCGTACTGAGAGCATGCGTCCAGGAAGGCGACACGCGACTTGATCTTTTCTTGCATATGTAATCTTGCATCTCTATACGTGATCCAGGTGCGAAAACTGCTGTTCTGCTTTGCCTCTTCGTCCACCTTTTGGTTGAGTAGCAAATTGGCCTCCTCTTTGATAGAAGCTGACCAAACTTCAAGATCTGACTGGTAATTCTTCATGTCTGGGTCACTGATCGATGAAGACAGTCTCTGCAAGGATGACTTCTGAGTCCATGTGACGGACTGATGACAGAGTCTGGTGATGATGATGAAGTACTCGTACAAATAACGCTGTAGGTTTTTCGACTTGGGATAAATAACCGCCAAAGCCTGGTAACGTGGCGCACTTCGGCCGACGGACATGAAGAGAAGAGAGAGCTTCTCCAGATAGTTGAAATACCCTGTCATAACCTGTAAGCCCTGGTTAGCGATATGATCTACTTGAGGGTAAGCATGACGGCCACTGTCTCACATGAAGCGCCATTCTTGCAGCAGCCCAAACACCACATGCAATGAGGTTTTGCGACCCGCCAATCACGACGTCGCCAAGAGCGGCAAACTGTTGTATGGACTGGAGAATATTGGTCATCCTTGGGCCGAGACATCGTACGCGGCCATGTTTGCTGGTAGTTTTGCGGTCAATCTCGGCGGTCAAACGCATCACATCTGACATGGACGGCGCTCTGGTAGCCGCCGACGATCGCGATGCGCTGAAAGAAACCTTCTGCTCAGAAGTGAGAATAGCTTCGAATTCTGACACGGCTTGAGCAAGTCGGATCTCAGGCTTGAGAGGAGACCTGTCCCGTAGAGATAGTGCCATTTGGAAAGTGATGGTTTTTCTTGTTATTTTGGAGCCTGATTGTCATCATTTTGGGGAGAAAATGAGGGGAAGGTCTGTGTGAGGCGGAGCTCCAGCATGCATAAGACCAGGCTGTGAGTTGCGCAACATAAAAATGGGTGATGATTATCCAAAGCTACCAATCGCCTGAGCAAATTTGTATTGGTACCGAGAAGCGCATGTCAGAGACCCTTAAATGATAAAGGTAAAATTTCTGATGATATCCAGAGCAGGCAAAGAATTGAAGCAAGCTTTATTGATGAAAATAATATTTAAAATCGCTATCTTGTAAGTCTACTATTTCAGTGTACCTGCAATTTGTGGCTTGAGGTACGTCTCGATGTACTCATCGTTCCTCCAGCCAGACCAATCAGGCTTCTTCATGCCCCAAGAATCATCAAACTCTTGAATTCCCTGGCGCGTATAGTAGCGACCAACAATAACCCAGATAAACCAACTAGCCTGCAACTCAGGAAGATACTCTGACAAGCAGCTGATGTATGTCTTGGCAGTCTCGTAATCCGCACCGTTCATAGCCTGGCCGAACTCGGTCAGGATGACGGGGAAGACCTCCGCCGTGTTGGGATCAGTCTCGTTCATGGCCTGGAAACCCTTGGTATAAAGATTATAGCGAAGAGAGGGGCAGGTGGTGCCCTTGTTCTCGTAGGTGTGAATCTCAAGAACAAGCTTGTCCTTACCGTAGCCGACAAAGTCGTCTCGGTTGAAGACTTCACCACTGGGCTCTAGCGTAGCTCCAGTGAAGAGAGGGGTCACGTAGGTATCGTAGTTCATGCCGGAAATGATGATGATGGCCTCGGGGTCAGCCTTGTGGACAGCATCGGCACCTTGTCGCATGTACTTGTAGAGGTCACTCCAGTTGTATGACTCGTCGCGGAGCTTGCTGTTGTTTGTGGGCTCACGAGGTTCATTGCGGAGAGACTGAGAGACCTTGGCGGGCCAATTCTTGCTCTGTTCATAATTAGCCTGGACTCAGTCATGCTGGAAAGGGAAATAGGACTTACGTGAGCTGCCATGTAAGCACCGCCTCGAACCCACTTGTCTACGTCGAACTGGGTATCTCCCCACCATGTGTTGCTATCAGTACCACCACAGCACCACTTAGCCTCTGAGATGTGGTTGTCAAGGTTGATGTAGACCTCCTGGCGAAGACATTCAGCTGCAATGGCATCATACACCTACACCTCTGTCAGTACGTTTCTTCGCGTATGGGATTTTCCAGTCTCACCTCAAGACGTGTTGTCTCAGCCGTGAAAGAAGGGTTGTTCTTCAACACCTTCGCCAAAACAATAGTGCCGTTCTCTTTTCCAAGACCTTGCTCAAATGAAGTCTTGAGGTCGACGTCCTTGCCATCGTTGTCGTAGATCTGATCAACGAGCTCAGTGGCATAGGTTAGACGAATAGCGTTCATGCCGATGCTCTTGATATCGGAAATAACGTCTTGGATGGATTGGTACTGAAGGCCTTCGGGGACCATAACCTCTCCGTGGCCAGGCCAGTTGGCTCCAGCCAGCTTGACCTTCTCATTGTTGGCGTTAACGATCCATCGACCAGAAGTTTTGAACGGTCCGTTCGGCCATGCTGCAGCAGCATTGCCGATGAGGCAACCGAGCGCCAGTAGTGGGCCAACAAACTGCTTCATAGTGGATAAGAGTGAAGGGGTGAATGCTGGTTACTATTCTAGGTCACTTGATGATCGGGAGCTTTTATGGTCTTATAACGATTTTCATACATGCCTCCATTCTGATGGACCGTCCCGGAACGGACCGAGCTCCTTGGCACTACGTATGCTAGTAAAAAATGTTTATAGCGCCTGACGTATGTCTTTCGATTCTCAATGGCACGACTATCGTGATCACCAGGGGGGCGGCCAGGGAAAAGCTGGGGAAAGTCACTTCCTCCCTGATGTAGTCTAGCGAATTGTCGATCTTTTCGGTATACGAAACCCTGATTTCCCCGCGTTCTCGACTCGGCAGACTGATGCCACTGTATTTCGTCTGATGACTACATTATGTTTTCCGGCTCCGGTATCCCCGACCCCACAGTCCCAAGTCAAGGTTGATGCGGGGTGATTATCACGAGTGGTCGGTTCCTCGGTAGCACGCACTAAACGGGTCGGTCATGATCTTCGGAGCATTTCAGAGCGAGAGCTAAATGATCCTACAATGGCTTAACGTGAATTAGTTAGAAGCAAGATAGGAAAGATCGGCTCGGAGGTCTCGTCTGGAAGAAGGAATCTAGCGGTCTATGGACGGATAAATCCAGGGCGCAATACGCTAATTCGTCCGCATAACATCTACACCGAAAGGTTGGCCATAACGGCTGCATGGAGATGCTACCTAACTTTCAGGTCTGACGCCTGCACTCTGAACTTTATTTCGTTTCACATGAAGGGGAAGGGCTTCCATGTATCCTAACGAGAATTGTGGGCTAGAACTGATTGATGTCACAATGTGGTTCAAAAGGAAAACGAGACTAGCGATCTTTTTCATGTTTGAAGCCTCGCCACTACGACATGTTCATGTCCCCCAGCTAGAAGTCTACACACGTTTAGGTGGTTGTAGTCTCGGGCTTTTGACCCCAAACAACCTTCTGCGCAAAGTACCCATGATGCTTTCCAGACCGGATCTCGCGACGGAATTGAGCGATATAGACGAGAATCTCTTCTCTCTTCCAGCCAAGAGCATGTGCCATGAATAGGATGAATCCCTCGCTGTCGGTCTCAAGACCATACTGGGTGTAGGAACCCATTCTTTTCTCAATAGGGTCTTTCGGCCAAGCGCCAATCGGGTTCTGCGACAAGTATTAGACCCATGAGCTATTACCTTAGGAAATAAAACTTACTCTAAACTCAAATTCCTGGATGTTGACGAATCCAGCGGCTTCCATTGCCTTACGCTGGGTACCGTCCTCAACGACAGTAAAGCTCGTTCCTATCTTCTTGCTACCCTCGAGGAAGAACTTGCCCCAGTGTCCCATAGCCGAGCCAGGATCTACAGTGTTATCGTCGCTGGAAATACTAGAGGCAGCTTCGTGACTTTCAACCCAGCCTCCAGGCTTACACACTCGAAAGGCTTCAGCAAAGAAGTCATCCCAACTCTTAATACTGCCGAATAGCCATCTTGCATGTATGTAATCGACAAAGCTGGATTTGAAAGTCCATTCACGAGTGCAATCTTCAATCTCACTGACGTGGTGTAAGTAGAGGCCTAAAGAACTTATATCGCACTCACAATCGCAGATTAGGCGGAATCCAAGAAGGTTGGATTGGTGATAGATCTGTTCCGATGATCTCCGCGCCAGGATACTGGTCTGCAAAGTCGCTGTCGTTCCATTAGTCAAGGCTCATATTGAAAGAGACAATATGTATCTACATAGCCCAAATGCCTGTCTCGAATATTAGTCACCTCTGCTAACTAAGACATCCTCATAGAGTCGTACCTGTACCCGTTCCGATATCGATAACTTGCTAAGAAACAATAAGTACGAAGCCAGGTGATTCGTCAATCAATCTACCTGTATTTTATCCTCCTCTAATGGGGCTAAATGAAGCTTGTCGCCGAGTCCAAGAGTGAGAATATGATGACTGCCATTCTGTCAAACAAGGCTGTCTTGTGAAGCAAGGCAATCCACTCACGTTAAATCCATCAAATCATTCTGTTTATCATCGTTGGATCCCCTGTACATTGATGTTAGCTTCCTATGTTGGAGACGCAGCCGACGGTGCATACCAATATTGAGCATTTCCCTGCTCGCTGTGATAAGTCCGGCCCTGGATTGTTCTATACTCAAGGATACTGGAAGTGATCGACGCCGTGGAAGAAGCATTGTCGGGCTCCAGGGTCGAGTCAGAATCTGCATCATCTGCATCGTCCGCATCCTTCAAACCATTGCATTATGAGTAAGCAAACCAAGGAACAGGATTGATTGTGAACTGACCTCCCCAATTTGCGCCCAGTGTTGCGGGTCGAGTATAGCGGTTGTAGCGGGTGGAGTTGACTCCGATTCGGCAGCGGGAGAGGCTTGGCGGGCCGTTCCAGTGGTTTCAGCCATTGTGGATTAGTGGCCTAGCAGGATAGAAGTTACCTATTGAAAGAAGCGTGGAATATATGAAGGCGGACTAAGACTTCAACTCCAAAGATGCAGAACTGACAAAAGGCAGAATGTCTCGTGCATTATGAGGGATTAAACAGAAACATCAGGTATCGGGTGGTCTGATCTGGCAACACAGTGGCGGAACAAGTGCTGTGCCGGTTGACCCTTGTAAGTACAGTTGGCCCGTCAAGCAGTCTTCTACACATATCCTTTTTGTGAGACATTATGCCTATCTAAACGGTTCAAGTCATCGATAGCTTTAGTCTACTAAATTGAGCTTTTTGTTAATTTCGACCCCATGCCAGCATCACTATGTAAATAGTGTCTGTACAGTAATTACAATGAGAGCTTATGAAGTCCCCATGCTGGAAAAGGCTTGTGATTGTGGACCTCGGTTAGAAGCCTCACATTAGGCTGATCAGTATCCGTATAATAAACTGCGGATACCAACGTCGGTTAATAAAGGCAAATATGCGAATGTCAGGGACGAGCCTTCCAGACCACTACGAATCTCATCGAAAATTCTTTAAGAAGCCTGACCAGTAATATTTGGAAAAGCAATATTGGTATTGCAAATCCGGTGTCAGATGGGAAACTTTCATCAAAATACTCCGTCGTTCTGCTTGACACGTACGCCTGATATAACCGTTTTCTAGCTTTCCTCTGTAACACTACCCATACCTAACTTGATTGCCTCAGCCTCAGTGAACGACCCGAAATAGTCTATATCGTCGACAAGGCCAAGGCCAGGGGGCGGGAACGCACGGTTCAGAGCGTAGTGTGCCACAAACGAGATGGTGAATCCGAGTGGGAATGCCAGGTAAAATAGTTCGTGCCACGCATCGCCAACTTGAACTTTATCAGGTGTAACAGTAGCTGCAAACCCCGGCAGCTGAGTTGCAAAGCCAAGGATCCAAGCAATAAAACTTCTCGGGTTAAAACCGTGGTTGAAGTAGTAAATACTGTTTCGATCGGGATTGTAGAGATCACTGAGTTTGATGCGCCGAGACCGAATCAGCCAGTAGTCGCAAACGTGAATACCGATAATTGGCCCAAGAAACACACTGTAAGCAGATAGGACAGAGATAAAGACACTGGCCGAGGCAAGAAGATCCCATGGACACATAGCAATACTGAGAAACAGGGCAAGAAATGCACCGCGCCTGATGTTGATGTACGAGCTGACGAGGCCTGAAAGGTCCATACCGGCGCTATAGGCGTTGTCCACCAAGTTGATCGCAATCTGGGCCATGACCAGGCCTAGACCAGCGAAAAATGCTGCTGCCCGTGAACCTGACGAGTATTCTCTGTCGAGCCACCGTTGACAGATCAAGGCTTCGAAGGCTAGTTAGTGATGAGCTTTAGGAGAAAGGATGAGACGTGAAGACGTACGAGGGTTCCAGATAGGTTCTCCCCAGATAGCTTGCGTGGCAGATGCCGCGAGGCAGCCAAAGAGAGGAAACAGTGTTCCGAAAGATCTGAAGATCAGATATGAGTCAACGCGTAACACATTGCTCGAATTGCTTACATGATGGAAAACCACTGCCCAAAAACTTGGTCACCAGGCTTTCGAGCGAATCGTGTGTAATCGTTGGCATTGGCCAATCCTACTGCCATACCGCCAATCACTGTCGTCACACCGGAGGTGATGGCCCAACCCAAGTCATGCGAACTCATCGGAGTTGCGCTCTCAGAAAGTAGAGGGCCGCCTCCCTTAGCTTCAACCAAGGACCAGATCATGATAGAGATGAGTGTCACAGACGCGGCAATGTTGGAGTATAAGAGGACCGGATTGATCTTGTGAGGGGGAACAAAAAGTATGGGGATCATGGCGATGTTGAAAAGGATCCAGCCAACAAACTGCTTCGTATCAAGATTTGAGGAGGCAGGAAACACGTTACCGAGTCTGTGATAGCTGGGAAACATGGCAGATAGAATGAGAGAGATGCACAGACCGCCTGTCCATGACTGGACGGTGAACCATACCAGACTGAGTATAATCCTCTGGATGATGGCGATGAAGGATCCGTACGGACCCCAGATATACCTCGATCCAACTGGATAGCCTATGTGCCACTCAGCGCCTGGAAAGCCGTTGAATATTGCGACGAGACTGATGATGATCTTGCCGATAAAGGTGGCCACGACCACCTGCCAGACACTGAGCCCTGTGGCCACAAGTGAGGCACCCATCTGCCAGTTTGATACTACAAAATGATTTATTAGCGAGACCTGGAGTTGCTTGTTTGTGAATTGCTCACTGGTAACTTGATTCACCATCCAGTAAGAGATGAAAGTCGTGGTATTCCATGTTCGTCGCTCTGGCTCTAATGGGCGGATATCATCGTTGATCCATTTGTTGGAAGTGGCTCTATCGGCGCTGGGGAGTCTTGCCCAAGTCGATATGACTTTCAGAGACATTTTTAAAGGGTGTTTATTGCTGTTGTAGCCAAAGGGTATTGGTTGAGGTTCATAAGTGCAGGTCTATGAAGTGCAGGGCGTCATATCATCACATTGATGAGTAGGTTCTAGACCAATCTCAGATGTTCCAGACAAGAAAGGTTCCGTCGTCACAACCTTCCATTTAGGTCGCATCGTAAGTACGCAGCCGATATTTCTAGATAATGTTACTTCTGCTCAATTTCGTATCTCCGAAAAGAGGGGCTCGTGTAACATCTTGAGATTGTCTTGTCCTGCTCTGAGTTGAACCTTGTGTAACTTGATTAGTACACAACAGATCGGCCAGACCGTCCTTTCCAATAAAACTTCATCTTTACTTTACCCAATTGTGGTAAGACATTCTTGAGTAACAAATACGAGATAGGCATTGACGTTACATCGATAAGAGAAACGAACACGTTGCATCACTGATCCGACATCTTTCGGGCTCCTTTGTCAATTCCGACTTGGAAGTTATTGCAAGATATAGAGATACATTAGAATGACCCGGCCATTTCCTGACCGAGGCTCTGACAACTGTACGGCCGGGATGGTAAGCCGCAACAGTTAGGGAATGCAATAAGTTTGTCCTGCTCTGCAACATATCTCATAATGATGAGGCGTGATGGAGGGCAACCTTTAGATAATTCTCGTCTAGTATTGTACATCACGAATGATTCACTGTTACTTGAAATGTTTCATGTAGTCAGAAAATAGTAGTAATGATCTACGAAGTAGTGTTACAAGTAGTCCACGCCGAACGATAGAGTTTAAGTACTGCTAAAGTCACTGTTATATATGTAGGAATTACACGCTCACCTTAATGGACGACGGCGGCAGGTATTAAAGGCGGCGAACCAAAGACCTTTGGTTATGTTTATGTTCTTTACAATTTTATTGGAGAACAAGTTCAGCCTACGAGTGTAACCATCAAATACTCAGTATGAGCCAGGAAGAAGTATAATCACTAGGCTGCTCTTCTTATATGCAACTAACTTCTAATCATGTTGATTACAATGAAATTATTCCTTGCAGGGAACTGAGCCAATGTAGAGAAAATTGAACCATTCGCGCCGATATTCTTTTTTGAAATCACAAACCTACCCCAGCTGTCAAGCTACGTCAACCGCTTCTCTATCCCATCTCCCCACGATGTTGCAGACGATATGTCCTTCTCACCTCTTGACTGTGGCAAGCTTCTCTTTCTCTACTGCCGCACGCTGTGCTCGGCAATTGATACATTCCACTCCAAACTGCTCCCCATGGACCGTCTTAGTGCCAGCCTTACAGTCCCCAAATCGGCCCGTTGCAGGAATGTTGATACATGGTTGCGAACGCGAAGAGTTACGGTATTTATGTCCACATGTAGGACATTTCACCGCCGTGTTCAAAAGACGACACATTGGACTTACAGTTGTGACTATTAAGTAGCTAGATTTGGTATCGGTCAGATTGGTTCCAATAGTGTGTACCAGTAAGTATGAAAGGATTTGAGAGTTAACTACCATAGAGGTGTAAGTCCAACATCATATAAATAGCTTGGGTCTACGCAGTAAATCAGTATTGCACGTGTCATCAACCGGGGTCGGTATATCGTGAACAAAGAATCCCGAATGATCATTCACGTTACATATGAGGACGATGGAGTAGGTTTGACGATTCTACTCAGTAGCGAACATAATTTAAGAATAGTTATCTATCTATGCCCTCCCCGGAAACAGTAACATCTTAAACTGGTATTATTTTGCTGCGATCGGAGCCGAAAGCACTCGCCATAGCAAAATCAGGTCTTGGATTTTCGTGCCTTGCGTTTTTTATCCCCATTTTGTGCAGCCTTACGTTCAATGCACTTTGCACAGTCTTCTCCGGTCACATTCCGGCACTGATCAATAATACACCCGCAGGCGCCAAAATTACCTCCTGACGCCGCGCATGGCTCAGGCACCTTAATAGGAGCCCTATACGCTCCACATTTGCAATAAACAGCTGTGATGTGCATGATACACATGTTGAATTACTATGGATAGTTTTTGGATGGTTAGAGATTAGTTTCGAACGATATTCAGATGGTCGTGGGCTTTATTCGAAGTGTATTTGGTGGTTCAAAACGAAGCAGAGGTCAGAGTTAGTGTGGTTTATATGCTTGAAGCTTTCTCTTAAACACGGTTGAAATCGACTCTGTATCGGTAGGCTTGTCAAAATACAAATAGTGACTAGCTGGGCTCCGGACTCTTCGTGGTGTAGTTGGTCTCACTCATTGACTATGGCGGCTACTACATTGCCTTTCATCGATAACACTGATGCATTGTCCATCATCGGCATATTTTCCGAATTCTTCGGGTAACAGTGTGACCCAATGATGAACAAATAATTTCATTTGACCCAAAACGGGGGCTCATCAGGAACCTCAACTAGATGGAGAATCGTTGGCATAACCTTCAGCCCTGATGAGCTGGATCAACCAAATTATATAAAGATGCTACGTCATCTACATGGTAGTGATTTAAATTCATGGGTGCCTCGAAGGTCTATGGCTTACATCATATCCCTAATCAGTTAGGATACAGCACACTGTCACTTGTTACTGGATTAACGGAGCCGAGGACCAGCCAGTCCATTTTTCACGTTTTAATTGTTCTAAAATAGCTTCATATGCCAACGATGATTAACACGAAACCATTCCAAGATATACCGCGGACGTTTCCCTTTGCCTCTCCGACCTAACCGACATTCGAGGTCGTACGGACGGCGGTGTCGTATTGCTTCATCTTGATGTGTCTGACTTTAATGTTATTGGTTGAACTGAGAGACACAAGCACTGAACTCACCTGTCATAGTTGCCGTTTTCATTGCCATCTTCTACAATTCCCTGGACAATCATTTGCTTCGTACGCTTGTGCGCATTGAACCACGGACCTCTGAAGAGATCTTCGATTTCCTCAACGCTCAATCCCGCAATTTCCGGGATCATGAGGTAGGTGTACACAATTGCAACAGCGCACCAAGTGCCGAAGAAGACGAACGCGCCCCATTGGTTAAAGCTCGAGAGGATGGAGGGCATACTGTATTGCATCGCGTATATGAAGAGCCAGTGAAATGCCTGACTGAGGGCACCGCCAAAGGATCGGATGCGGTTCGGCCATAGTTCACTGCCGAACACGTAGGGTAGAATGAAAAGGCCTGCAAAACGTGAGCACTTCGCCACACTACTCCAGCAGATATGCAAGACTTACCAACACCATAGCCAAAGGCATGGACGAACAGTGCAGCAATCGCAGCATTGGAAGCAGCCTCGGAGACTGCGCCTTGCTGAGTGCTCCTAACATAAACAGCGAGATATATATGAGTCACCATCTGAAGACTAGCACCGACAAACAAAGACTTGCGCCGACCAAGGACATCGATGAAAAGGAACGTGGCAATTAAAATGAAAAAGAATTTGGACACTCCGTACATGCCACTGAGGAACATGCTGTGAGAGGTGTCACCTTTGACGCCCACGATGGCTAGAATGGGAACGAAGTAGGAAGTGATGAGGTTGGCGCCGGAGAGTTGTGCAAGTGCGTAGCAGATCAAACTCTGTTGCACCCTTCGTAGGTTAGATGGGATGGTAAAGGTCTCCTTAGCGATTGTCAGGAAGCTAGAGTTTCCGACTGCTTCAGCTGTCCTGTTGATGTCGTTATCGATGTCGCATATCTCGTGCTGGACACGCTCATTGTCGATTGGCAGTCCGCGAATCTTTACAAGGGTAGTGATTGCCTCTTCGCGCCGCTGAATCATAAAAAGCCATCGAGGCGACTCTTGGATGAAGAATGTTGCCGCCATGCAGAGGCCCATAAGTATCATTGGGGTAAGCCAAACAATCTGGAACTGCAGATTTCCAACTGGGACGTGAAGATAAACACCCAGAGTACAAAAGACTGCTGCAAATAGCCCAATGCCCATGAGTAGGGTGAACCAAGCGGTGAGAAGACCTCGAATCTCTGCTGGCGCAATCTCAACGATAGACATGGGGCATGTGACGGTGAGCGGACCAAGACCTAATCCTTGCACCACCCGAGCAGCGTATAGGACCTTGAGATTTGGAGAGAAGATGGCCATGAGAGTACCGATGCAGTAAACGAGGGTGTAAAGACGATAAGACCAGAGTCTTCCAATCTTATCGTTGATGAAGAATGTGAGAGCAGAACCAACGCCGAAGCCGACATAGACGATCGAGACAAAGACTCGGATTTCGTCGGCATTGGTACCGGAGGCGATGTGGAAGTGGTTCTGGAAGCCCGGTAGAGATGGTATGACCGACGATGCACCTTGATCCCAGACTTGTGGGAGGCAAGTCAGCGAACGAATTGACTGGTGAGGAGATACAATCTACTAAGGGTGGGGGTTAACTTACTGACTGGGAAACCACCAAAGGCATAGACAAGCGATGATAGAAGCAGATGGCGGTTGAAGATAACCTCTCGGGGAGCCTCCCGAATGGCTTTACCATAGCCAGCCAAGGTAGAGGCATGGAGGGGATTTTTGAACTTCATGTCAGTTGATGCAGGTTTAGAATGTGAATAGCGGGTGAATGAGGCAATCACACAGTCGTGGGAATGTTGACAGCTATATACCCCACACTGATCCTAAAATCATGGTTGCGATAGTATAACAAGACTTTATCTCAATCTTGAGATACTAGGCTATTTTCAATCTAGATCAGCGACTGCTACCGTTACAAGGTCGCCTACCCTGTGACTCCTTATCCATGGCTCGGAGCTATCTGTAAGAAAATGAAAGGTGGAGACAATGGATGACAGTTCCACCCAATCTGATAGGGTCTTCGTATTCTCCCGAGTGTTTGAGAGTTTGATAGCCAATGCTTGCCTCTTCAATTTGCGGGGTATCTCACCGTTGCGAGGTTCCCCACGATAGGAATTCCTGTTTTCACTTGGTTTATCATGATAACAAGTTGACAGTTGCCCATGCGACTGGAGGGTTAGAGTGGCAGGTGGATTTGTAGTAAGAGTTGATTGATCCACGTAGAATGTAATAAGAATATTGAAATGACGGATCTCAAGAACCGTCACTGGAAAAGATATTATGAACGCCTATGATTGTCAACTATTTCTCACATTGTAGAAATGAGAATTGGATGAATCGATATTTTCAAATGGTGCATATGAGTCCCAGGTTGCAGGACGTTGAAGATGCTCTTCCGTCATCAGCTATGCTGCGGTCAACGATGGTTGGAGTACTGGAATGGGACCGGCAGAGCTAAGAGTACAATTCTAAGACAAAAGACATGGCCATTTGTATTTCTTCATCGTACCTCTAGGAACTACATGACTTATTTATAGTCGGCTAAGTTCCTTGGTAGACCCATCGAAGGCTGTCAAAGGCTGATGTTGAAGTGATCGTTCGCTTCCAACTCCTTCCATGAGATTGTTGTACGGTTTCTGTGTGTCTTCTAAACTCCTCCACTCCCATAGATCAAGATATTCACTGTCCTTGCCTTCAATCCTGTCTACCACATGCTCTCCTAGATTAGGTAGGAACTTGAAACCATGTCCACTGCCACCCGTAGCTACCATCAGTCCCTTAAGTTTAGGAACGAAGTCGATCACGAACTGGTTATCATACGAATCAGTGTACCAACAGAGTCGGGTGCTCATTTCGCATTGCGCCAACTCGGGGATAAACTCCTTCACGAAGGCTTTAATCACTCGGGCTCCAACGAGAGGGATTTGACGAATAGGCTCTTGTGTCCAACGGGTCTTCGGAACGCTTCTGATAACGCCATCTGGTTGAGTCTGCGGATTTGTGAACTTTGTTCCACGATATCCGATCTTAACGACACCATTTGGGTCCCTGGCAAAGCCATAAAGCCCACCGTACTTGCCATGGCGCATGTTGTATCTGGAGACCGAATGTTAGTAGTTTCCAACACAGCAGAGCGGGGTACATACGACCATGTAGGAAAGTTCTCTGGTGCAAAACGATCCCAAAGAGTCTTATTAGGTGGCAACTGGAAGATAGCAACGCTACCCGCCGTAGTCTCACAAAGATTGTCGAGCTGCGGGAGAAGCGAAGGGGTCCAGCCACCACAAGCCATGATAGTAAGTTCTGCCGAATGAACTGTTCCATCCGCTGTGCGGACACCAGTGACTTGAGAGTCATTGTCCTCTAGGAACCCCAGAAACTTGCCAGTCGACTCCCCAAAGACGAATTGAACCCCCAGGCTCTCTGCCTTGTGCAGTGCAAAGCGACAGGCTTTATCGGCGTAGACAAAGCCAGACTGTGTATCCAACAAAGCGGAGTTGCCTCTGAGGTTGAAGGCCTTGATGGCAAACTCAAACCCTTGGTCTTTTGCCCGTTCTAAATCTTTGTCGCTGTTGAGATCGATCTGCGTGTGTTCTAAGCCAACTTTGGCCATGTTTTGTATGGTATCCCTGTCGAACGGGGAGAGCGACGAGTCCGAAGTGATCGTGACACAACCATTATTGATAAATAGTGTATCAGAAGATGAAATCCCTGGGGGAGTCAACTTGCCCGTCTTTATGTCATCATTCCATTTTTTCCACTTGGTGATGGCGTCAAGCGCCAGATTTTGATACCAGATTTCTTTGCCGTAGGCTGCGCGGATGATTTTGTTGATGTCTGTAGGAGGTTCGTCAGGAGAGTTTAGCTAGAAGGTTCATGGAGTTTACCTGCTGAAGCTGCATCACAGCCTTTATTGTACGAGTATTGTGACTTGTGGTATGGTTGTTTGTCAAGAACTTTGACATTAGTGTAACCGCGTTCCGCCAAGTGCAGGGCTGTGCTAAGGCCAAAGACACCAGCGCCAACAATCACGATTGGAGCGGATTTACTAGAAAGCTTGGACGACATGGTGCTGGATCTTGCGCAAACAGATAAGCTTTCTCTGGCCTGTGGGTGTAATGTTGGTCACGGGCTTATTGATAAGTGATGAGTAGCGTTTATAACAAGGACATAAATAATTGTTTCCTGATTCTAGTGAGTAAGATTTATCAGCCGCTGATACGATAGCTGAAGATTTGTTTATTCCCAGGTCCATCGCAGTTGATTCCTGCTGGTTCCTATTGGTTCTTCGTATTCTTCCGAGGAGGGGAAGACAATCCAGCGGGGCTCACAAGTAGATCACTGCTTTTTTGAGACAGTGACGGAACAAGGACCCTACATGGTATCAGCATTAGGACTCTTATCAATTCCATCCCAGTTTGAGCCGGTCTATAATCGCATCGGGTTCTTCCAGATCACTTTCTGTCCTCCATATCGTGGATTGGAGACTGAATTGGCGAGAAACATTTCTGGACATCTGCGACTCAAGCTCTGGGTTCGGCGAACCTTTTGCGGGACCGTCAGCGGATCCCTGCTCTGCTTGTGTGGACTTCAAGTTAAGGCATGCTTTACTGCCGAATGGTGTAATACCTACCGGGTACTCAATCATGGCGACCATGCCAGAGCTTATCAAAAGACCAGCTAGGGGCGCAGCCCAGCGCAAACGTACCGGTAGCAGAACCCTTGTTGCATGCATCAGCTGTAAAGACAGGAAGCTCAAGGTAAAGAAAGATCACAATTAGTTTACAACACCAGAACTGACAGGTTCGTAGTGCGATGAGCAAGTCCCAACATGTGGTAACTGCCGACGTAGCGGTCTAGGTGACACAAAAAAGACTACCATTCAGGTTGTGATAAACTGCTAATTTTTCGCAGGCTGCTTCGTAGAAGATCCATTGACAAAACGACATCAGCCACGAAATTACCTCGAAACACTGGAGCAACGTGTTCTTCTATTAGAAGAGCAGTTACGACAGGCTGAGTCGGGCAAAGCCAGCGAACCAACCCCTTCCTCACATATCCAGTCTGTCTTCTCGGACCAAATCAGTTCAACTACTGCTGAAGATCCTCTCGAGCTCGATGACCTTTCGTCGATGATAGGAACTCTGAGCTTGAACGCAGCGGGGGCAGAGCCAAGTTACCTTGGTGCTTCATCTGCGTTCGCATTTGCACGATTTTTTAAGCCTTCCATTCATCAAGCTGTTGCTTCGCTGCCGCCGGAAATCACCTCTATATCAAGATCGAATATACATAGCCATATACCTGCAGCTCCCGAACCTTGTCATCTCCCAGATTATCAAAAAGCCGTCAAGCTAAGCAATGCCTATTTCCAAAACTTCCATCCTCAGTACCCCTTCTTGCATGAGCCTACCTTTCGAATGTGGGAAACTGTGCTTGAAGACCCCATTCAGGCCATGAGTAGCCTTGGCTACGACCCTGTGCCTCTGTACTTTTTAAATATGGTGCGTGTGATCTGCGTAGCGGAGGGGGTTCTGATTCTGACATTGGCACAGGTTTATGCAATCGGGGCCCTTTTGAGGCCTGATCTAGGATACTCTGCGGAACAGCTCTATGTCTCTGCCATGCTATACATCGACGAGATAATTTGCAACGACAATCTCGAGTGTATACAAGCAATATTATGCTGCGCAGCTTATTCCCTACGCTCATCTAAAGGCACTTCACACTGGTAAGATCAGGCCCTGCAGTGTAGTTCTCTACTAACTTTCTGTAGGAAGCTTGGAGGGCAAGCTTTGCGTCAGTGCGTGAATCTAGGCTACCATCGGAACCAGAAACGACTCCGGTCAATGCTAGATCCATTACAACGAGAGCTACAAAAACGGGCATTTTGGAGCGCGTATGTGATGGAGTGTTCTGCTGCTGTGATGCTCGGGAGGCCACTGAGTCTTCATTATCAAGAGATCGACGCTGAGGTAAAGGTCTCTTAGCACCGCTTTTAGGTCTCGTATCTTACTTTTAACAGTTCCCTATCGATATCCACGAATCGCAGATCTCTTCAGCTGGTATTTACGGCAACCCACGTTCGTCGCCAGATGATCCACCAACAATGATGACACACGCCATCCATGGTTTCCGTATCCGTGCTCTAATAGGAAGAATTCAGACAGCGCTGTACTCGGATAGCACGCTTAAGGATGCGACTATTCGGCAGGCTCTTGTCCAGCATTTGTCTAACGAGTTGGAGGAATGGTATGCATCTCGCCCACCGCCAATGGCGCCGCCTAAGGAGGGTGCTTTGGCCTTCTTCGTAAGTGCAGATTGGTACGAAGCCAACTATAACTACGCCGTTCTGCAGCTCTTCCGTCCTCAAATTACGGATATGAAAGGTTCAGCCCTGGATCAGACGTTCCTAAAATGTCTAACCACATCCAAGAATACATGCCATATATTTCGTCGCCAATATTTTGGAAAGCCGATGTCATACACCTGGAGTGCCGTGCACGAGCTCTTCCTCGCTGGACTAACATATCTCTACTGTCTGTGGATGTCACCCGCCGCACGGCAGATATCTCGTCATGATCAAGTCAGTAATACTTGCATGGATTGTACTATGGTTCTTGTGATACTAGCTGAGCGCTGGCCTGAAGCAGCGCCTTTCCGGAACATCTTCGAAGTCCTTGCAAGTCGTACCATGACAATGCTGAGTGATTCTCATCAAGGCAAGGAGGTTGACCCTATTGCAATTGGGCCGGAATCAGAAACGTATCCGGAGGGGTTATCACAGTGGATGGAAGGGATCTCCGATTCGGGAATTACGACAGGGGTTGACTGGTTGTTGAGTGAGTTGATAGATGAATTCACGGCTCCAGAATAGTCTATTTTTCGTAATCTTAAACTTATGTACTACTAAATACTTTTAAAATACGTGATAGACTTACGAGTGGTTGAGCTGACGGTGTGATCTTGGGTGTATAACACACCTAGAAATAGCAACGATCTCACATCCAATTGAGGTTTCATCAGGTATCTGGAAGAATACTTTCGGCTGCCAGAGAAGCATCCACAGTCCTGAAAGGCTTTCTTACCGGCTTTGACCGGCGGTTAGAGTGCGGAGCAACTACAATTGACGGTGTTCGGGAAAATACGAACGCATCGTCTTATTGGTCTTCTATAAACATCTCATGTACAAGATGGAGATCACCGTGGTCAGAATGATTGCCAGTGGCATTATGAAGCGGTGGATCCTCGTATTGATAAACTTACCCACACTATACACATGGTTTCAAAGCACGATAGTACCACTATATAACTGGCTTGCCGAGATGAGCTTCACAAGTAAGTATCTAAGCAAGCAACCAAATTCTCTTCGACACACGTGCATTCAACAATATTGTCATTTCTCGGTCCACGCTTGCATACTAAAACTCGTTTTCATCACCATGGCAGCCAGGCAAGCCATCAATCGACCAAATTTCTCCTCCCCGATCCTCTCAGAGGCCATCATACATAACGGGCTGGTCTACGCCAGTGGAAAGATAGGACTTGATACCAGAACCGGAACTTTGGTGTCCGATGATGCAGCCGAGCAAACAGTGAGTAGGATGACTTCTGTCAAAAGTTGGGACATTAACACACGAAAGAAAACAGCATTAGGACTATTGGAGTCAGTACTCATCGAAGCAGGTAGTGGGCTACATAAAATCATCAAGGTGATTCTAGCGAAGGGCTTTGTCGTGAATAATATTGACAAACGTGTAGTGCAACATATACCTGACGAACATTGCCGATTTTGCAGCCATGAACACCATCTGTACGTGCTGCCGAGGTTGAGTCAGTGTAACACTGCTGACAACTCTGTAGATATTGCCACCATCCCAAATCCTAAGCCTGCTCGGGTATGCGTCACGGTGGCTGATCTTGGACGGGGTGCTAAGGTATTTATCACCTGTCATATATCGCGATGAAATTAAAATAACAGTAAATTGTCAAAAGGTTGAGATTGATTGTGTAGCCATTGTCGGGACAGCTATGTAAGTTGAGAAAATGCCAGTCGTTTACACTTAATTCGAAGCTAATCTCCTTCCTTCTTCCATTAAGACAGGCTTCTCTTTAAATACCATCAACTCAATTATTATCCTTTTTGATGACACCAAGTTACACTGTGAAATGCGATATGAAGTTATAACGAGCATTTTATTCGCAGTCGAGCAGTATTCATGATGTCATTGTTAGAGTTACCAGTCAGCTTAGGACACGTATCAAGAGAGAGTTCCTCTTGAAGTTTTGTTAAATATAAAAGGATCAAGATCCATGTCTTGCATTTTCATTGCAGCCAGTGGAGGGTCACTCCAGGAATGTACTTATCAAGCGCTGCAAGTAAGCACTAACATATGAACTGTTTATAAAATGCGTAATGTCCATATTTTGCCTGAAATGGTTTTTAAATATTTATTCATCTTACCCCGCTGGCAAACTTCGCTGTTCAAAATTATTCTCGTCATTATCGTAGCCTAAATGTCAAAATGGGCGGCGTCGCTTCAGTGCCCACTGACCGCACGAGGTCTCTAAAAGTGATTGGAGCTGGATATTCGAGAACAGGAACACTTTCTATGGCAATGGCCCTAGAAGAGCTTTTAGACGGCCCAGTCATGCACGGCGGCTCTCAGCTGCTTGGAAGAGAAGACGGTCGGTCAGCATCGTAAACCTACAGATTGTTACTGACTACATAAGCCTATGTCAAGCTTTGGTCAAACATCTTCGCCGCCCGTCACGATCGACCGCGACTGATGAAACTGTTGAGAGAAGCCACGGCTGGATTTGTCGCTATCACTGATGCCCCAGGAAACTGCTTTGTTGAAGAGCTCATGGAGATCTACCCAGACGCCCAAGTCATCTGCGTCACTCGTGATAGGGAGAAGTGGTGGGCGAGTTGGGAAGCGGTTACCAAAGAGGCCGGGGCTGGCTTTCTGAACATACTAATGGCACCCGTCCCTGGAAAGCGATGGTATCCGACGCTTGTTGCGCAGTTTTCCGAGCAGTATGACCTGAAAAGCTTCATTCGTGGCTTACCACTAATACAAGGCGTAGACAAGAAGAACGGTTTGGTCCAATGACTTCTGGTAAGTGAAGCAATTGCGCTCAAGAATCTATACTAATCCGTCAGCACGACTTGATGAACATAACGAATATGTCCAACAAGTTACCCCTGCCAGCAAGTTCAATATGGTAGAGTTAGGTCAAGGCTGGGCGCCTTTGTGCAAGATACTGGATCTACCTGTTCCTACAAAGCCATTTCCACAGGCAAACGATGCCGATGCTGTGAAAGGCCTGGAATTGAAGATCTTTAGAGAGGCCGCGGGACGATGGCTGTTGGTTCTTGGCCTTCCTCTAGCGTTGGTGGCTGGCGTCTGGAAATATGTTGTTTGATGTTGGAACGGCATTTCTTAGGTTATGCTATTCATTCTGGCTACCTATGCTAAGGAGAAATTGAATGGTGACAGCGACACAAAGCTTCTCGAATTTGGCCCGGACATTTGTTTTCAACGTATTTGTAAGTTGTAGCTTGCAGCCCAAAAAATTCTATCCTTGCGCCTCGAGACTCACAGCAATCCTGGAACACAATCGAAATGTCCAACTCAGATTTCACACTGCGCCAATTGCGGTCTCGGCCTGACACACTCCTCTGATGAAATTTGGTTGGTAAGTTTGCACCATCACAGCCGGTGCATGTGAGAGCCCTACAAAGAAATTGGCCAATCACCTCTAAGGTATGACAGTGTCCCAAAAAGTCCGAATCTGATCAAGACCAATTACAATCTGGGCATGACACAATCCCAGCTCTCGCTGTTTTTGGCCCCCAGAAGGCTTCATACTGAGGAAATAATGCCTCCAAGATGCCATGAATGTCATAAGATCTCCTTCAGAATTGAGCGTTACCTTGCCTATATCTCTGTTCCCCAAGGGACAACCGTATCTGCTCGTCCAAGATGTCCTCGACTGATGCCGCCACGCCCTGGCATGCCGCCTACCCTTCTCCACTCTGCAAAACGCCCGCAGCCATGACCCGCCAGCAGGTGTTGAACATGATCAAGGGCAGCAAAAATGTCGCTGGAAAGAATTATGTCCTTATCGATCTCCGTCGGACCGACCACGAGGTAGCACCTACCGGTGAAAACAATTAGTTGACCTTTAACAAACTTCTTTTATCATACAGGGCGGTACTATTCGTGGATCCATTAATCTACCGGCACAAAGCCTCTACCCGATGATACAAACACTGTACACCCTGTTTAAATTGGCTGGAGTTCAGAAAGTCATTTGGTACTGCTGTAGGTCTTGACTCACTGTTTCTAACGCCAGGACCATGTAATACATCAAAATACTAACATCCTCAGCATCCTCCCGGGGTCGAGGCCCGCGAGCAGCTGGATGGTTCCAGGACTACATCAATCAGCGAGGTAATGGTGGTATGGAGAGTGTGATCCTATCCGAGGGTATTTCAGGTTGGGCCAAGGCCGGTGGCGAGTTCGTGGAGTGGATGGATGAGTACGACGCGGCTGTTTGGGATAGCAAGTAAGAATCGATGCAAGGGCAAACAAAACACGGCGGGTTAAACCCCTGGAAGATAGCATAACTATCTATACTGAAAACCTTTTAGTCTACGGATACTTCAAATATATTCAGCCTTGCAATGATTTATTTGCCATGGTTGGTAGTGGGTGGGTCTAGCCATCCCTAGCTTGGTTTGTAAGACCTAAAGGTTTCTGTTTGCATCCAAAGGTGGTCTTCATAGTAGGAGTGGTAGTACATAAAGAGTGCTATTCTTTCTGTGGGCTCCCACTGTATTTCTCGCCTAGAAAGCGGGAATTAAAAATGCACCTTCTCCGCCACACCCTCCGAGTTCGCACTTCTACAAACAACCTTCACGCAGTCGCGCCTTTTCACGGGCTTCTTTATCGTCGCTATTTCTCTACCAGCATTCAAGTAAAGGAGACCCGGAACCCAAATCTAGCGATGAACGAGCACGGAGATTTGAACAACTCCCACGCTGGGAGGACAGCTGTTAACCTTGTTGCCGATCCGGTCTACAGCTATCAGTCTCTCGCCATTAAATTTGACAAAGATGACGTCGCCATTCGAGAGAAATATCGCCCTTTTCTCCTCGATAACAGTCCCTCCACGGACGACTGGATTTCGAAATTAGAGCTGAGCACGGCGACCCAGATGGTGCAGTCAGAGATCTTAGATAAAGGCCTCGATCGCCTTCGCATTCTGGTCCTCTATGGTAGTCTCAGGAGTCGGTAAGTATTATTAATGAAGATGGATATCATGAGGTCCTTCTTAGCCGGGTATTCTTCGTCTTACTCACTGAATCCAGATCATACTCCCGTCTCTTAGCCTACGAAGCCGCGCGAATTCTCTTCCGTCTCGGCTGTGATGTCCGAATCTATGACCCTGCTGGTCTGCCCCAGAAGGACGACGTCCAACACTGCCACCCCAAAGTCCAGGAACTTCGGGAACTAAGTAGGTGGAGCGATGGACATGTATGGATCAGCCCTGAACAACATGGCAACTTGGTAGGCCCCCTCAACTGTGACTAATGTTTACAAAGTCATGAACCTAACCAACTTCATAGACGGGCATCTTCAAGCAGCAGATTGATTGGATCCCATTATCCTCCGGCTCAGTGCGTCCGACTCAAGGAAGAACCTTAGCCGTTGCCCAAGTTAGCGGAGGGTCACAATCTTTCAACTCTGTCAACTCGCTTCGAATACTCGGACGGTGGATGCGCATGTTTGCTATTCCCAACCAGAGCTCTGTGCCGCAGGCATATACCCAGTTCACATCTGAGGCTGAGGGAAGCCGTATGCTTGCCAGCTCAAATCGCGACCGTCTCGTTGATTGTATGGAAGAGCTTGTCAAGTATACTATTGTTATGAGGCCCCATTTTGACTTGTTTGGGGATCGATTTAGTGAGCGCGAGGAGCGCAGGACCAAGGAGGCAAATGGGAAAGTGTGAAAGGATGCGTTGCGGTGTGGATATCTGTGTTGTATACCAGAATCGAGCTCCTTTATCAAAAGATAACTGGAAGAGCACTGCCGGTCCCAGCCTATGGGTGCCAATCTAGATTACAACTGGGCGGGCGTACGCGATAGTTGGGAGTACATGACAACTAAGAATAGAAGAGTAGTGTAGTCTAACCTTTATGCTTAGAGTATACCGATACGTCAAGCCGTGGCTGTTTCAGCCTTTTCCGCCTCAAGCCTAGCATTTCTGATTCGGATCTCCAACGCCCTGTCATGACAAAGACACCCGATTGTCTTCTTTCAGTAATTGTGCAATCTTGTTAAGGGCTTGCTCATCTCCCTCTTTCGTTTCAGCCAGCTCCTCGTCGACCCAGCCTTGTGTGGAACCGCCTCCAAAGTCAATTAGCCAGGCATCATCCTGCTCGTCAATGATGATATTGCTAGACTTTCCGTCTCCCCAGATCAATCCGTGCTTGTGAAGACTCTCAATTGTTTCACGGATCTGCGAGGTCCATTTTTGCCTTTTCCCTTCCGTAGCGGAGGTGATGTCGATGTTGCTGAGCCTGCGTCCGGGCACCCACTGTCGAAGAAATCCCAATATCTGCTTCGTATCCTTATGATGAACATACCCGAGAAGTTGGGGAATCCGTATCGCATCTGATTGGTTGAACACTTTGCGTATCTCACCAAGACATTCGAGCTCTCGCCCCTCGCTAGTACCAAAGAGCCCGCCTGGTTCACCGCGCGACCTGCAAAACATGTCTCGGCCCTGTACCTGGACGGCAGCAGTGATACAATTCGCACCACGTAAAAACACCTCCATGACCATGATTTCATCAGAAATATAGCAAGGCAAATCTTGGGAAATTTCCAACTTTTCCTCAAAACCTTGGTCGAGGGCAGGGTCGATCGTGAGAATGGAGTTTGACTCGCTGGATTTGATAGGTACAATGGAGGCGCAGCTAGCGGGAGCCTCCAAACGGAAGTAGAGGATCGGAGGAAATAAGAGATTATGCAGAGTTTTACTGCTTTCAGTGCGTGCTCTTTGCGAAAATATCGGCCCAGAAAAAAGAGGTCTTCCGGCGTCAAGAATAACCCCGAGAACCTCATCTTCAAGCCTCTCATACTCGTCATGGTCCTGACATGTAGTAGCTTGAGAAATAAGATCAACAAGATGGTCCTGGAGAGGGCGTTCTTCCACTCCAAGGTGACAGGTATCTTTTGTTGACGACCCGTTGCTAGGAAATATAGACACAGAAATCAACTTATCATTAAACGTAAATGCCATAGCTGCACCATCTCCGACGCCACCATTAAGTTGATTAACAGCAATATCGTTCATCGTCTCTGTTTCTGCTAGCTCGCCCATCTCTACCTGATATCAGGGAACTGCAAGATGTAAACGAGGAGATGAAGGTGAATAGAAGTTCCGACATTGAGCACGGCTGATAACTGCGGGGCTGCGTCACGTGCATTTGAACAGACATTGAATTTTGTAATTAGAGATTCCTATCGTCCATGTATAATGAGCAATGGAAAGTTCCCAAAGCTCCGCTTACTGAGATGCAGAAACGGGCATGCTATCACGATCTTTCTCTATGTCTTGGCTCAAAATACCCTTGAATATTGACTACTTGCAAATCTCGTCGGCTAGCCCAGTCGTCACGTTTTAAGACGACTTGACAGTGACCTCCTGAACCTCTCGCTTTTCACCAGTCAAACCGGCGATAATCGCTCGTGGCATGGAAGTGAAGCCGATGCTGCGCTTTTGGGGTCCATCGGCACAGTTGTCACCACAAGAGGCGGTGACAGCAACGGCGGAGAATACGGCGATAAGGGCAGCGATCTGGTGAGATGATCGTTAGAAATGTCATATCTTTTTGGGCAATGGTTCCTCTTACCTTCATTCTCAATGAGTCTGTTTTTGAACGAGTAGTGATATTTATTTCTTGTTGCTGGATGTTGATGAATGTTCCATCAGTCAAAAGCCGGTCTTCCAACCCTTCTTATATCTAGTTGTTCCATCACCATTGGTCACTCCTTATCATTCCCATATCTTCGTGACTGCAGCATGTGGCGAATGGATGATGATTCTGGTTTTAATTTTTTTATCTCAATACCCATAATCGTCGCTTTCCTATCCTCCAATGCGTTTTCGGCGGACGACTTTGTCAATGAGATATTTGCACGTTTTCTTCTTATTTTCCTTACCCATCAATCCTTTCTTCACTGGATACTGGCTCCCGAACAGTTCAATATTGAAAGACGAAGATTTTCAGATCTATCATCGAAAGATCAGACAAGACAAAAAGAAGACGTCTCGCAAATTCATGGCCAGGAGAGTGCACCTCGGAATTGGACTTTTGCCTACAAGATGCTGTTCAATGCACGATGTCTTGGAACGAAATGGCAAGTCCGCCATGCCAATCCATCAAGAGAAGCAACCATTAAATCAGAGTCTTTACCTCGAGTGAAGTTCATCCTGAAGCGACTGGGAGTACTACTCCTACGATACATCTTTCTATGCCTCTACTACGACCCTAGCTTCTATCTTTATATGCCAGATGGGGTCCCTTGGAAGCAAGAAGACTTCTCACCTAGCAATCAACAACTATTCTGGCGCTTCTTGTTCTCCTTCCCAGACCTTGAAGCACATGCACGCCACTTCCTTACCTGTGGCGCTTTCATCAGACTATACATTGTCGGTGATCAACTGATTCCAGATTATTTGATACTATACAAGAATGGCCCCCTCTATTTGGTCAAATGGGGCAGGCCTATAGTGTCAGAAGATATTGGTCACGCTTTTGGCATCTCCTCGTGTATAGATCGTTTAGCGCTCATGCTGAGTACATAACAGCCAAGGTCGCCGGAACTCGGAAGCGTACCACAATGATGAGATATGCAAACAATGCATTAGTCTTTGTTCTTTCGGGACTCATGCACGCTCTTGTGGAATGGACTCTCAACCCAGATTCTTGCTCACGTTGCGGTTACTGGAGTACATTTTTGAGATACTGCATACAGGTCGGGGCTATGATTTCTGAAGAGGCGTTTCAGAGAGTTATGGCAGAACTTGAACGTCGCTTGATCCCGGGAGAAGTGCGATCCATTTTTGTCGCGACGATGCATAGAATTACCGGCTACATCTGGGTCATTTTCTGGACGCTGTGGTCAAAAGAGTTTACTTTCTTTCCCCAAGCATACTGTCTAAAACAACAAATAGCGGCATGGGGGGCAGAGTCAATCGGCTTTATGCAAGTCCAGTACCGCATTTCAATGCCAGGGCAAGCATGTCGGTTAGGAGTATGCCACGTATCATACTGTGACTCATCCTTCAGAAGCATCGCCTCTTCTTTGTAAATTTGGACAGTTGGCTGCTTGATGCATGCGAGAATCAGAGGTGGCTGAAAGAAAAGCTCTTGACTGGACTGTGAAAATGTACATGTGGCAGAGCCTGATTTGTTGTTAGGCACCCTTTAGTTACAAGTTACTCGGATAAGCGATTCTAGATGAACAATCAGAAACATATTGGGTTACAGCCAATCAAAACGGTGGATCAACAGTCCTTTCGTTGTAATTCCTCCCTAATCCTTTCAAATCTTTTGAACTTAAATGAGGAGGATGATCTTTTGTTGCTGTTTCTCCTAAATCAAAGCGTACCCGGGTCGTCAGTGGAGAAATAAGCGCCGATACTGTTTCTTGTTTATAAGTATGCACACAGCCTCTGCAATGCCACGAAATGGCTGTTGACGCCCTAACTAGTACCAACAGCTCATGTTGTACACAGCCTGTTTTATAACACACACTCGAACCCCGCTTCTTCAATCTTTCCTTTCCAACTCTCAAATAACATCTCAATCTAAATCACAAATCAACGGTTATCCGAAAGAGAAAAACTCATTCCCGGCATGTCTGGGGCCGAGGCACTGTTCGCCGTTGGCATTATTTGCAATGCCATGCAGATCATCACATTTGGTAAAGATGCTCTGCATGTCTACCGCTCCATTCGCGACAATGGGGCCCCGGACCCAAGATTGGAATCATATCTCGATCTTGCAGCAAAGGGCTACAAGAGCCTGGGCGACCGATCTCGTGGTCCGCGGCCCCTAACCAACGATCAACAACAAATCTTTGATCTTAGTGAAAAGGCTTACAAAAGCCTGGAAGCGTTCCAGAGCAAGTTTCAGGAACTTCATCTCGATATGCAGTCGAGAAAAGGCTTGGTCGGCAGTCTTCGGGTCGTCAAAGCCGGTTTCAAGACTCTCGTCAATGACAAAGAGTTGAAAGACCTCGAGAAAGATTTCCAGAGATACGAGCAGCTCTTGCAGGTCCATCTCATACAGCGAGTATGTAGTCAATCTGATGCCTCAGCTCTTTTGACTCAAGACGCCTTTACCAAGCTTGAAGTCACTCAGCAGGAGGTAGTCATCAAGCTCGCTGAGGGACGCACACAGTTGTGTGATTTGATATCGCGCGAGTCGGTCATGGTCAAGGATCATGTCCAAACCCAGCACCTCGAGACCCGTTTAGATGTGAACACAAATATCCATACTGCGGAGCGTCACATTATGTCGCATATCTCAGAGTCGGGTTCAAAGGTTCAAAATGAGTTCGCGTCTCAAAGGCAAGTCGAAGATGACAAGAACCGACAACAACAACTATTGGCAAGTTTGAGATATCCTGAAATGAACGCCAGAAAGAACCAAATTGCCACGAACTTCCCGAATACCTGCCATTGGATATTTAAAACAGCTGGGCCGTCACGAATTTCAAGCACTTCATCCACTGACAGCGATCATTACGAGGAAGATTACAGTGACGACTCAAGCGACAACTGGTCTGAGGATGCAGTAAGTGACAATCAAGACCAGACTGATACTATAGCCCTCGGCAATATTTCAGACTCCTCCGAAAGAATTCCAGAAGAGCCCACTCCATTCGCTCGTTGGCTCATGTCTGATTCCGGAATGTTTTGGATCAGTGGGAAACCAGCCTCGGGAAAAAGTACCCTCATGAAGTTCATCGCCACCAGTCGCCTGACAAGAGACAACCTGGAGGTCTGGAGCCCTTCGGTTCAGACATTGACACATTATTTCTGGAAGGCAGGAAGTGAGATGGAAAGAAACCTTAGAGGAATGCTTTTATCCCTCACCCACCAGGTCCTGTTGTACGAATCTGATCTTATTCGACGGTTGTGGGAGGAACCAGAAATTTCATTTGTGCACCACAAATGGTCACATGCAGACTGGGCACTGGAGGAAATTGAAAACGTCCTGTGCAAGGCACTTGAAGTTTCCGATGATGCCTTTTTTATCATCCTCGACGGACTTGACGAATCCACGGAATTCGAAAAGTATTTTTCGGTGCTTAATCACAATTCAAACGTGTTGGATCGACTCATCCAACTCAAGAAGGTCAAGATTTGTGCATCTAGTCGGGAAGAGAACACGTTCTGCCGTTATTTTGAGGGAGCAGAAAGTCTGAGAATTCAAGATCTCACAAAACACGACATCCGGAAATTCGCTAATAGCCGCCTCAAGGTTTTGAACCTCTCGAACTCCTGGGACCGGGATCGTCTTCTTAATGAAGTAACATCAAGGGCAGATGGGGTCTTCCTCTGGGTATCGCTTGTCCTTGACAGTGTAACTAGGGCATGTCGATTGACAAATGATATCGAGACTCTAATTGAAAGGGTTAAGCATGCACCTAGGGACATCATGAAGTTGTTTCAGGATATCTGGGAGAGGTGTGGCGAGGATGGTGATGTCGCCAGTTACCGAGTCACGGCTTCGCGATATCTCAACCTTGTTCTATCACTCACACAATTGCAGGAACATGACTATGAATACAATGTTGGTAGGGAATTTCACTCGTTTCTTGTACTTTCAATGGCCTCGGAAACTCGAAGTATCAAGTCAATGCTTGATCCAGCTCGAGGCATAGCTATACCGGACATTCTCGAGAGGTGTTCGAAAGTAGAACAAGAGCTATCCATCACATGTTGCGGGTTGCTCGAAGTGAGCGACCGAGAGATTGACTTTGAGCTTATTGAGGTTCCCGACTCCTTAATACACTATGATAAACAGGGCGTCAGATTTGTACATCGATGTGCCATCGACTACTTGACCGATACTGAGTCCGGGGCTGCTCTTCTGGGAGCTTGTTGCTGGTCGAAGGAAGAGCTAATCCCGCGGCTAATTGGGGGCTACATGATGAGAGCTCGATTTCTCAAGCCCATGCCTGCTCGTATTATATTGAATTACATTGCCGATGGCAGGCGATTCTTCCACCCAGTACACATCCCTCCCTACTTAGACAATGTGCTTTACTTTGGGTCAGAGCTACTGTCTGGGTCATCTTGGCGTGAGTTGTTTACTCAGACGTCGAGAAAATGGCATCTAGCGGGATTGTTTCCACAGCGACTCGTTTCGTCCTATCCTGGACGCCCCACATACGTCACAGATCCTAAACTTCAGTTTTTGGATATTGCAGCTCATAGATACACTTCACTCGCAGTTACCGCGTTACTTACAGAGCTCTCTGCTCGGCAGTTATTAGATTCGATACCTGCTATAATGCGAGGATTGGCCAGAGGCAATGACGACAATTCACAACGGAGAAAATGTGTATCGATCACAAGAATCATTCTCACGCGACTTCTAGACTTGAGCAAAGTAGATGGAATTTTTTCAAGCCCTGAAATACGTGGGCTTTGCAGACATATAAGTTGCCGGCTATGGTCCTGGTTCTTCACGACTGTCGTGGGTAGTGAGGAGTTGTGTATGGACGTTAAACTGGCCCAATCGCTTCCTTCGGATATCTTGCACCTTTTTGCAATCGCAATTCCAGATATTGAGGACTGGCGCCGACCCTTGCCACTATATATTGGGATGCAGAAAACGCTCTGGTCAGGATTTATGGATGTCAATGTTAGTGGCTGGGAACACTTTGCCATTCTCAACTTTGCCACGGCCTACAAAATATCTTTATCGATTTGTGGAGGCCAAAGACTAGTACCTGAGCAAGTACCAGATTTTATCGGGGAGGTTCAGCCCCGTTTTCAACCTATAGTATACCGACCTATAGGGAATCATCTTTTGTATGCTATCTGGCCGGATCAGCAAGATGAGCTCGGAGCACAGCTGATGGCTTCAATTCTGGAATGGGACCCATTTTCAAATGAAGAACCCTTCGATTGCAGCAATGGCATGCCGGTTATAGCTGAAGGGGAGGATGAGATAAGGCGTTACCTCATAGATACTGTTGGCCATATGGAGGACATGCCATTTCATTCATGGCGACCAGAGTGGGAAATACAAGACATTGATGAGGAACAAAGCGCCGAAGCATTGCCTAGTTCTAGGTAATAAACAAACATATTTCTTAGTATCATTGGAGTAACTCTCGATATATTCAAATTCTTCTATTACTACATCACGACTTAATCCCCGCTGCCGCTTTTAGATCCGGGCTTAATTGCTTCCGTGGAAGCTGATGCCGAGGAGATCTGCCGGTGCCGGGGAACTCAACTGCCCCACTTTGATCGGCGCTCATCATCTGCCGGCGCATAATATAGCGAAGGAGCCAACGGATATATCGTATAATATACAGTTAAACCCCTCGCAATCCGAATATCATTATCAGTATCCACTCACAATATCTATTCCAATGACATCCGAAAAAGTCCAAGTCCTTATCTGCGGCGGTGGCTCCGCCGGCCTTACAGCAGCCATTTGGCTAGCCCGTTTTGGCATAGACTTCAAGATCCTCGAAAGACGCCCAGGACCTCTCGAGATTGGCCAAGCAGATGGCGTACAATGCCGAACCGTTGAGATTTTTGAGAGTCTAGGGCTTGCTGAGAAACTCTTGGAAGAAGCTTATCATGTCATGGAAGTGGCATTTTGGTCACCTGGTGACGATGGGCAGCTCCAGCGGAAGGATCTTGCTTACGACACTGAGGAGGGGTTGAGTCATCTTCCTCACGTTATTCTCAATCAGGCGCGTATCAATGATATGATGCTGCAGGAAATTATTCGCTTGAGAGGGAATGGTACCAGCGGGGTTGTGTATAACTCTCAGGTTGAAAGTGTGCGGGTTCTGGATGATGCTGGTGACTATCCCGTCGAGGCCGTCGTCAGTCAGAACGGAGAGACTCATCGTTATCGAACACAATACGCAATCGTAAGTCACTTCTTATCTTTTTGTTCTACTTCGCCGCTAAAACGCACAAAATAGGGTTGTGATGGCGCTCATAGTACTGTGCGCAAGTCTCTCGGCTTTAGAATGGTCGGCGACTCAAGTGATTCTGTCTGGGGAGTCATGGATGTCTACCCCATCACCACCTTCCCCGACATTCGGAAAAAGGCCATGCTTCAAAGTCAAAACAGTGGAAATCTCATGATCATCCCCCGCGAGGGCGACGAGATGGTCCGTTTCTACATCGAGCTCGCTGGAGCAAGAGCGCGAGATGTTACCGAGCAAGATCTCATCAACAAAGTGAAGGGAATCTTCCATCCTTACGACATTGATATCGCCCGAACTGTATGGTGGTCAGCTTATGTTATCGGTCAGCGTGTCGCAGACCATTTCACCAAGGACTTCCGCGTCTTTCTCACTGGCGATGCTTGTCACACACACTCTCCTAAGGCTGGCCAGGGTATGAACGTCAGTCTACAAGATGGCTTCAACATCGGATGGAAGATGGCGCATGTTCTCACTGGCCGCGCACCGCCCTCTGTCCTCGAGACATATGTTCTTGAGAGGCAGCAGACAGCGGAGCAGTTGATTGAGTTTGACCGCTCGTTCAGCAAGTTGTTCTCATCTGAGCACCGTAAGACGAATGGGCTTTCGGCGCAGCATTTTCGAGATAAGTTTGTGGAAGCAGGGCGGTATACTGCAGGGATGGCTACCAATTATCAGCCTTCGATCCTGACATGTCCAGCGGATACTAATGACAGTGTTGCATCCGGACTGACTGTGGGGATGAGATTCCCGAGTGCTCCGGTTGTGAGACTCTCTGATACAAAGCCTCTGCAGTTGAACAAGGTTCTCCCAGCTGACGGCCGATGGCATGTATTAAGTTTCTGCTCGGGTGACTATGCCAGGAAGGGATTACATGAGGTGAGTAAGCATGTTTGCGATTGTTTCTAGTTTCTAACTTTGACAGGTTGCATCTGAACTCAATCACTTAGTCAAGATGTTTACGCCCTCTGGCGGACACACGGACACAGTGATAAACAACACCCTCATTATCAAAGCAGAGCGAAAGACCGTGCAGATTGACCAACTACCTGAGGTTTTCTTCCCTCGGTCAGGGCAGTATTCTCTAAGGAGTAAGTCCTCCCATCCCCACCAAGCAAGATCCTCTTCACCAAAAGCCATACATCACGTACTAAACTGTTCTCTGCAAGATGTTCATAGAGTCTTTGTCGACGACAAAAGCCCATACATGCTTGGTTGCGGAGAAGCCTTTTCCAAATATGGCATTGACGCGGAGAAAGGTGCCATTGTCGTTGTGCGACCTGATTCATGTAAGTTTCTATTTGATTCACTTGATGCAGCTGTGCTGACAATCTGCAGACGTCGCCCGAATTCTTCCTCTTTCAGACACTGCTTCTCTATTTTCATTCTTTAAAGGATGTCTTTACAAAGCGGAATAGCTTCTTGCAATCCAATTTTGTGCTCTTACTCTCCTCAATCGCAACTCAATTACTCTGGTGATTCACGCTTAGTATTGAGGATTCTTTGATCGTTGCAACTAGTATTAAGAATGTAAAAGAGACCAAGTATTTTTCATCCAATTCGTATACTCATACACGTAGATTAAAAGCCCATACCATCTAACCAAACACCTCAATCATGAAATGATACTCCAACTTACTTCCATCCTGCCATCCTCTCAATGAAAGCTCACGACACTTATCCGCCAAGACCTCGCCCACAACAGGCGCACCACAATAAAAGACACCAACCTTGAGCTCATCGTCCTCCTGAAAGTTCTTATCCTCTTTGTGTCTTGTCAGACTCCTCTTGCTAGTTCTGAATTTGAGCATTTCTTCATAGTGCTCATCCAGGATCTGATCGAAGTCGGGTCGGCCAAAGTTCGTGGGGTTGAGAAGACCGGTAAGAGGAGAGGCTGGGTGCTCATCGGTGCGATGCATCTCGAGAAGCCAGCGGTATACATGAGTGGTGAGCTTCTTGCGCTTGGCTGTCACGTGGGTGTTGATGCGGATGTCGAGATGTGGGTGCACTTCATGGTCGCGATGCCAGTCTTGGCTCATTGAGACGTCGTTGAGGAGATCAGAAAGCCACAGCAGGTAGTTTCTCTCGCGGACCATCCAGTGAAAGTCAACCCGTCGGTAATCCTCCGCAAATGTTCGAGCCATATCGGCATGTGGAGCCTTTTCTTTGTTAATGAGATCAGGTCCGACACTACCCTGGCGAGTAGGAGTCTCGGGAACTTTGTCGCTGCCTTCAGCTTCACTACTGTTTGAATCTGATCGGTTATTATGAGGAGCGACAGCTGTCACCTCAGAGTCGTGACGTTGGTTCTCAACTTCGTGGTTGGGGCCACCGTGGTCAAGATCATCATTGTACTGCAGGTCGGCAAGAATACCAGAGAAGGGTGTTACTCCGATACCCGCACCAATGATGATGGAGTGATTGAAGTCATAAAATCGTTGAGCGGGTGCACCAAACGGGCCATTGATTCCAACTTCGATCTCAGACTCTCCAGATTCGCCACCGAGCTCTCGAAGCTTAGCCGTCCAGTTCCCGTCAGTTTTAATATGCAGCATCATCTTGTTACCCCGGCAGAACGAGACAGTAAACGGGTGCCATTGGAAGAAGCTAATGGCGGGAACCTGAAGAAAGATATACTGCCCAGCCTTGTACTTCCAGAGTCGCTCACTGGGGATGACGGCGGTAATTTCAACGGTCTCCTTGTCGAGAACTTTCATGGTGGCCTTGATACGGTGGAAGCCGAGGGAGACGCGGACTACACGCTCCACGAGGACCAAAAGTGTTGGGAAGGCAAGGAAGTATCCAAACATAGGCCACTGGAGCAATGCTGCGGTACCATGGGCCATCATGAGGCCGATAATGGGGAACATCAGTAAATGGCCAAGCTGGAAGATCTCGTAGTTCCACTTTCGCACTTGAGGCATGCTAAGCAGAAACAGTATCCAGAAAAGACCTAGGGCGGTGATACCGGTGAAGCCAGGTAAAGATCGGACATAGTCGATGTACGGCCGAGGAACCTTATCAGGTCCAAGGGCTGCTGCAACAGCATCTTCATTCTTAGGGTCACTCCCATGCACGAAAGATCCCGTCAAGTGTCCAATCGCATGGAGCGTCGCCAGCAGAAGAGCAACACAAGAGATGCGAATGTGAAACTCTTGTGACAAATCCCAGTTGAAGAAGCGCGAGATGTGGTACGACCTGCGCAGCCACGTGGAAAAGTATCGCGACATGCTGAGGATGAGGAAGAAGAAGGTGGGATACAAAGCGCCAGCGCACGTCTTGGCCATGACAACGCCCCAGCCAAAGGCGGCGCGATAACCAGGCGTTGTCTGATACTTGACCAGTTGCCAGATGCCAAACGCCAATTGCATGCCCACAACCAAGCCGAGAAAGACAATCTCGGGGCCGTGTACAGCCCAGTAAGAACGAATACGTCTCCAACCGGGGAGTCGCTTGATGTAACTCTTTTCCTCCTCTTCCTCCTTCTTCGCCTGTTCCAGCGAAGGAATCTTCCACTCGCGCACCATTCTCGCGAACTCGTCGCGTGGGATCTTCTCAGTGTTTGAGCCCATCATGCTGCGCAGGAACGCATGGCGCGCGCGGTCATCGTCGCTATGGTCGCGTTGGATGACGTGGTGGGCGCTTGGTTTGGGGACTAGCTCGGCGTGTTCCTGGTCGAGCTTTCGCTCAACTTCCTGGTAGTTTATGTAGCCATCGTTGTCGTGGTCGAGATCATCGATGAACTCGTTGATTTCCTCGTCGGTGAGGTATTTCACGTTTTTGGAGGAGCGGATTGGATGGTCGGCTACAATGGATTTTCGGTCAGAGTGTCCCGCCGCCATTGCACGATGAATATGATCGGAGATGCAATTGAGGACGTTCTACGGGTAGGGATGATGGCGATGATGAAGAATACTTAGTTGAGAACCTCTCTACGCCCTCGAGAGGGGATTATGGGACATTTACATCGTTTCAACTCCCCCAAATGCAATACCAAGAGCAGAGTACGTCAGTGTTGGATGATGCCAAGCACCAAGCGTTGAACAACACAACACCAAGCCCAACTTTAATTTCTCAGAATCTTCAATCCTCCCGGAACATTCTACCTGCACTACGTAGCAGAACAGCAGCCAAGGCCTTGAATGCCCTGATTCCGCCACCCGTGCGTGCTTGTGGATGACGGTGCCTAGAAAAGAGGCTTAATTGCAGGCAACTAAATTGGCCAATTGGAGGCTTTGTAAATGCGCCTGGTTTCTTGGACAAGCTTCTGGGCGAGACTTGGCGGCCTTGGCTTTGGTTTGGCTTATCGTCTGAAGCTGACTGGTCGAAAAAGACCTGGGAGAGAGATCAGTGCTGAGTATCCGTAGTTGATGGGTTTTAATTCTGATTTTACATAGTATATATCGCGAAGTCGTGAAACAGCTCAGCAGCTGTGTTTCTCCAATTGGCAGAGCCATCCAACCATCATCCGGTACTGGCTAAGATTAGCAGATCTTCCTCAGGCGGAGGATCCTGACCCAATCATAAGTGGGCGATTCGCCGCTAGAAAGGAGATAAGATAGGATAAGATAAGATAAGGTTTATTGCCGGGTGTAGGGTATCCCCAAACATCCCTTTTTTTAGAAGGGTAGACAATAATAGTTCGGACGGCGAAAATGGTTTCTGTTTAGCTATTTCTCTCTACCTGTCGAGTTTGACTGCTGTATTTTGTTTAATAATTCTTACAACGTGATCATGTACAGAATCTGTACAATTTCAGCCCGAACCTCCTGAGCGAAAATCAATTTTCAGTCGAAGCTATGAACTTTACCATCAAACACGTAAACTTCCCTAAATTCCTTCGCCGTACCCTTTCCTTCTTGCTCTTCCTCTTATGGCCGTTTGCCGCACTCATATGTTCGAAGAATAGCACTGTCGATAATATTGTTCCACTACGCGTATGGCATTCGAAGTCGCTGGCAATTTTATCCAATTTCTTTCACAAGGGGCATTCCGGAATGTTTTATCGCCAGACTGACCTATGACTTTACATGGACTTTCAACGGTTTGAACACACGCGGTGTGATTTTGCTACGCTGCTGGGTGACGCTTATCGATACGATCACGTGCTACAAGAAGCTGTCTTTCACAACTCCATGTCGTTTCTAAGTTTGTATGTCGATAATTAGATCTTTGTCCGTAGATGATAGTTACTTCTGATCTTGTTGCATAAACACAAACAGCTCCGGGGGAAAAGGAGCGTATCGTGATTGAGAACAAAAGATAATGTGGTGATTAATTACTGATTGGCATCTGTGAAAGGAAAGGTCAGGTTGTATGAGAGTGGCGGTCAATATTACTTCCGTATAGACAGACAGGCATTCGAAAATGGAGCCAATTTATAAACAATGAATTGATGAAACATGCCGCGGAATTCTATTAGGAGGATACGCGGTCTTGTATAGTCCCATCGCGTTGATACTACACCGGTATCGGCACATCAGTGCTTGGAATGCAACAAAGCCACACGCGACAAAATAGGGCGGTAGGAGTTATGCTAATTATGTACGGAAATGCACTACTCCGTGCTAGCCTCTTCATAAAGCGAAGATCGCAATCATGGTGGGAACAAGTATTACCGGAGACAGCGGCTCTAAAATTCATTCTAGTGGAGACCATGAAGTCATAACAAACGCTAGCTCTCGTATTGAAGATTCCGATCTCCAGTTTTCACACCTAAGAACTACCAGAAGGTCTATGCTGATTTGACAGATCTGACCCCCGGGCCCCTGCTGTTTCATGCAGGACCTGGTTCTCGTTCTCTGTTTACTCCTTTTGGACTATGAAATCGAAGGCTCTTTTCCTTTCATCTGATCTCTTCAACGTCTGATGCCTTTGCTGGTCATTGTTGCGGCCTATTCTTTCTTTTGAAGCACTGATTTTCGTCTTTCTGTCGCCTGTTTGGAAAACAGCGGCTACCACACTCTTTTATTGCCTAATTCACATTCTGCATTTACGCCCGTACCCTCTGTCGATGTGAAGCGAAATCGCCAAGTCTTCGCTCTCTCATAATGTTGGACCCCAACCCTATCCCATCGCCTTGGCCCTTGAAGGATGAGTTTGTAGGCGCAGCCCCTTCTGGTGATAAGGGGCCTTGGCATCGTCTCGAAGACATGCCCTCGTCATTTGCTGCACAGTATGCTAGGCTCAGCCAGCCGTGGCTCCCCGGGTTTTGGAAGCGATTTCCATACCGCGGGCTTGGCATGTGGCTGTTGGCGCTCATCGGAACTGTAGCAGCTATTCTCATTCTCGTCTATAGTGACGGTGTGCCTGTGTCGAATTGGGACGAACACATCCAGCCGACGGTTTGGCTTGCTTTGACTTCTGCATTGTCTGGCGCGTTCCTTGCTGTTGCGTTTACTGAAGGGGCGGCTATTTCTTATTGGCGAGCGGCTGGAAAGCCAGTGACGGTAAGTGCGAATGCGCTGGACGAAATATCATTGCTGACCATAAATAGTTACAACAACTACAAGCTGTATATGGCTCGTCGACTGGTATAATACAAGCCGTCTTGAACTTGTTCACCTGGAAGTCAAAGACTCTTGGTCTAGGTATGATCAAGTTTTCAAAACCGACAAGTGTATTAGTTCTCACATGATAATAGCCTCAATCTTGATGACTTTGTCCGTTCTCCGCGGACCACTAATGCAACGCGCTTCTGCCACAACAAACCATTATGAGGCTCAAAAAGGAACAGTCAACTTCCACATCGCCCGCGAACTACCTACCAACTATGCCTCCATCATGACTGGTCGTACTCACTCGACCTCTCTACTCACCAAGAACTTTAGCGATATTGCGCAAGGCTACAGCCGTCGAGATGACATGGCGGTGTTTGACACGAGCTGCACCAACTGTACAACATCAGTTCAAGGTTTCGGATTCGATGTCAATTGCACCGACACTACTCGCGACTTTAATATCACTATCGGCGAGAGCCTCACGAAAGCTATGCAAGGCGCGTATTATTTTCAGGTCAATATTACAGAGTATAGTGACTACAGCGTTTATGCTATGCCTGATGGCTCTTTTCTTCGTTACACGACCCTCTACAAAGATACCCATCAGTGTGGTGGAAAGGTCAAGATTCAGACTTGCGATTTACATGCAGGAATAACGAAGTTTCCTGTGCGTATGAGTGGGACGACGGTCGAGCTTGAGGGAACTTGGAAAGACGACAAGTTCGTTGAGCGCAAGTATGTTGACGACAAACCTTACTTTCAGATTTGGCTGCTGACAAGAAGATAGGTATATGATGCCCGCTATGATGGTAGCCAGTGGCTCAGGTAACATCCTGGGAGGCTTCAGTATGATCGTCCAAGCTCTTTACAAGTCTGAAGCCTTCATGACGTTCACCGGCGCTACAGGCTACGACGTCAGCTCAAATGGGTTGCCTGCTACACAGTACTTGACGATGAACGGCACAGTTCCTGGATGTGAAGATACCTGGGAGAACCCCATGGACGATATCATCGAACTCACTCGCGACCTAGGCTTCCGAGCAAGTCTGCAATATGCCAAGTACAACACAACCGATAAGCAAAATGTAGAGTACGACAGTGGCACGACAACACTCGTGTACGTCACGGACTACAACAAGATGTGGATAGCAATCGCAGTCTCACTCGTTGGTATCTTTTCAGTCCTCCCAACATTTTGGGGCTGGTGGGAGCTGGGACGAGATGTCAGTCTGAATCCACTGGAGATTGCAAATGCTTTTGGAACTGTTGGTGATGAGTCGCATCTCATGAGAAACGTTGATCCGAATCAGAACGTGGGAGGTATTGTAAATGCCGTTAATGATATTGGCCCGGTGAGATATGGAGCTTGGGAGATGAGTGATGGTGTTGTTAGACTTGGGTTTGCGGGGGCAGGGCTCGTGAGAAATCCGTCCAAGGGCGAACGGTTCAATTACTAAGATAACACGATTTATTTTTTAAGAGCAAACTAAAAAACATGGTTTCCTCAGTGATAGTAACTGAGACTTCAAGTAAGTATCAGGCTTGAGTTCAGGTGTATGCCGAGACTAACCATGTGCATGGCATCGACAAGTCAAATGTTGCCTTTCTCGTGGATGATACGTCAGACGATCATGGCTGCTTACGTTGCTAGCATCATTGTGTAAACAACAAGAAAGAGGGTTAAAAGGTTTGTCCAATTACACACATTTATTTGCATGACATGTTGCGGGGGCGGTGCCACGCAAGGTCAATATCAAGGCAGCTTGTTCACTTTGAGAATCAGGTCAAAGTGACTGGAAATCATTGGCCTTGCAAATAAAGACTTTCACGGATTGACCTGCAGTAAGTTGACTTGGCCTGCGGTAATATGTGCCTCTATCACTGTCGCCGGTTCAATCACTGGCGCTGTATCACTTACAATTTATATCCATACTGAGAAAGTTTCAGATTTTTCATAAATTTCGATAATGACCCTTTCATCACTTGCAACTGATATGTAAATTGAGAAAGGTTGAAGTTTATTTAAAAAATTGGTATAGCAGAGTCCTTCAATAGGTCCCCTCCCCATTTCGACTTGAGGAGATAAACCTTATAGCAGTTAAACTTCCACCTGATTTAACTTCCGTCACTAAATTTATGAGGGAACATTCGTGAAGTATATAAATGCCGTGCCCTCTCAATAATATCCTTCATTTCATCTATACGCTTATGTTTCAGAGGCATTCAAATCACCTCCACATCTTTGATATACCTCATCGAGATAATCAACAAGGCTATTTGATCATCCGTTATTAATCATCACCACCTTCATCATGGTATTCACTCAATCTCCCGAAGAGACAGGCCGCCAGTACTCGCAGGTCCTGAATCCTGCCCCCGAACTGGCTTCATTTCCCTTGTTCCCCAACTTGCCCCTCGAGATTCGACGTATGATATGGCAAAATGCCATGACTTACGAGCGGAACATCAATGTTGAGCTTTTTGACTCTTATCACCTGCAGAGTCTCCCACAAGATCGCCAACAAACCAATACGGACAATGCAACTCCGTTTGGCCCAGCGCTGGGTAGATACACAACCACTGTCCTCAACGGAGGGGGTATGAGTGCGCTCTTTCATACTACATACGAGTCACGGAGGGAAGCAAAAGAGTTCTACCGCGTTCGACTACACAGTGTTTCGTTCAGGAGAGACGAGACTATGGTGAATGGAACGCTCTATCTGTGCCCTGAGTTGGATACCATAAACATCAACATAGTCGTGGGCAGTCTCAAGGGCTTTGACGAGCTTGCCTCTGATGTCTGGAAGAAAGACCCGAAAAAGATTGGCCTCGTCAATATCGGGATCTCTGCAGATCTCACCATGCAAAACGCCATACGGGTTATCCACGCACTCCCAGGACGGCACCAAGCTTTCAAAGAATGTATTGAAAGACTGGAGCGTATCATGTTTGTTCGAGAAGTAACCTGTTACCCGTCTGGCATTGTATCCTCGATCCCAGGCACCGGTGGAGAGTTGAATCGATCTGTCCCTATCGCCGGAAAATCTGGAATGGTTGATTGCTTGGAGGCCGACCCAAGACCGATCTTGAACGATTTAAGGAGAGTCTACCTTGGACCTAGCGATCCTCGCATAGCTGTTCGTGCCTGGTCCTACCTACTGACGAAACTGGGAATCAAGAATGATAGTCTAAGCAGAAACTCGAGCTTCAAGCTATGCTATGGCGAAACGCGATTGTTTCATAATCTAATTCGCAGGGAAATAGCCAACAACAACAGGAGAGGCGTGCATGAGTGGATGGGGGAGGATTTGGCTTATTCCCAAAAGCGTCGGAGAGTATGGGAGATAGCTGAAGAGCCTAGAGAAGCACCGCAGCTGGCTGTAGGATTCTGGCTCTTCCCTTTGGAGAGTATCGGACCGCTCTATGAAAAGAAAAAAAGGAGAGGAAGATTCTTCACACACGTTGCGGGCAGTCCAAACCCTGTCGAACCTGAGTTCGACAGAGTCGAGGATATGACAAAATATCCACCAAAGCTTTATTTGTGTCATTGACCTACGAAGTAGATGGCCTGAAATAATCGATTAATTCAACACCAAGGTCACGGAATTTGCCATGGCGGTTTGCTTCGACGATATTGCAAGGTCGGGGTAGAAACCGCGAGGTGTCAGGGGGCTGAGTTTGACGTTGTAGATAGAAACAAACAGGTTCTTGAATTCAGGAAAACCTCCATATTTGGAATGCGAATTCTTCTCTTCCATGAAGTGCTCGACGGAGATGTAGGATAGGCCGACCATCCTTGGTGCATACATGAAACTGATCTTGCCATATTTTATATCTTAATATTATTATCTGTGATCGAACCTTCAAAAGAGAATCCAGGCCCCAACGGTTGAGTATTCTATGACGTTTGTAGGGTCCTGGTGGTTGGTGTGGTTGGGTAACCTTGTTACATTTAAGCTATTAGACTCAATATGGATAAATATTGTGATTGGAGTTTGGTTACCGTGGGCGACTTCTATTTTGTTAATTTATCAAGTTATGATCTAGGTACCTGGATAAGATCAATCTTATTGTTGATGATATGGACGAGATTGGAAAGATTGGGCTTGATGAAGAAAAGTGCTCAAAGTCTGAGTCAGCTGCCTCACGCTAATCACGATTACAGTTATCGATGACGATCCCCTCATGCCAGTGTCAGAGTCAAGCCCGATCTTCATGGAAGCCTACTATTGCAGAGAGTGACACCTTCACGAGTATAAAAATGCACGAAAATAACAGTAAACCCTCCAAAACCGAGACGACATTTTGCTTTCTACCTGCGGTGACCGCAAACACCACCAGTCGTCGAGAAATCGAGCTGCAGCAATCGAGCGCGAGGTCGCATCTGGCCAAATCATTACACAAACGTAGAAAAGTCGACACCAAGCCCCTTCAAGATGTTGAGGATATCGATGCAACACCAAAGAGTCCACCCAGGCGCCGACCAGTCGCAAAGGATGTCGGCGTGAGAAACATCAGCCAGCGTGTAGTATCAGCACAATACAGCCTCCGTGCAATGCCCGAGATAATAGTGGACTCACACACCAACATGCTGTTACACTACTGCACGCAATTCTTCTGGCCAGGATTCGAGATGGGCTCAGCGGCGTTTCATTTCCCGCCATTTGCACTTGACTACAACGCTCTCATGTCCCAAGGATCGGCTCTGGTTCATGCAGTTCTCTGGCAAGCTGCTGTAAGCCAAGCTATCAGGCGGAACTCTAGGATCACTGATTCGTCCAGTCTATGGCATTATAATCAAGCAATCAATTACATATCACAAGATATCTCAAAGCCTGTGTCAGAGATCCCGGAGCAGACCATGTATGCTATTCTAAGTCTCACTGGCTCTGAGATAACGCCAGATAGCGAGAATATTATCACCAAGAGAGCTTTCGATCCTCCTTTGGCAGAACTGTCATGGATCCATGTTTTCGGCAGCAAATTACATGTAGACACTCATGCCAAGGCTCTCATGCAACTGGTCGACCTCAAGGGTGGAATTCACAACCTCAAGGTCGCATGCTTCCAGGCTTCTTACAATTACATGGATCTTACACGGGGTAGTCAAAGACTTATCAAGCCACACTTGCCTGTTTCTCGCATCTATAGTCGGGTTAAGGGAACGCACGAGAGAGCTAAGTTCTTCGGCTATGCTGCATATTTCGCTCACGAGTCTGATTTTGAAGATTCGCCAGGACATATTCACACACTGAGCGGGCTTGGGCTATCCTTTGAGTTGAGAGAAGTCATATATGATATGAGGACCTGGGTCAAGATTGTTGAAGCCCATCAGCGTGGATCCCTTCGCGCCTCTGATCATTCCCTTCTCGCTGCTCACCGCGACCTCATTCAGCAGCGACTTCTTGCTACTCTTCCTGAAGAACGCGACGGTGCAATTATTATAATGGCCGAGGAGAAATATGATGGCCAGGACGAAATTAACTCGTGGATTAATAAGTTAGTCCAAACCGCCTTGTTGATCTTTTCTCTTGGTGTGACTTTCCCCATCACATTCGCACCGCCCTACCACCGACTGTCAAAGCGTCTACAAACCCAAATTGAGCGTCACAGAGCGCACGTAATTGATCTGGGTTTATCTGACTTCCTGATATGGCTTGGGATGCTGGGTGTTCTTTGCGCTGAGCAGGTAGGCGATGGGCGGAGAGAGTGGTTTCTCCAGCATTTGATCACCATCGAAGAGAAGCGTACCAGCACTCGGAAGTTCAGAGACTGGGAAATGGTGAGACAAGAGTCTGTCGAGCCCTTCCTCTGGTCTACCATATCATGTGATACTGCGGCAAAAGTGATTTGGGGTGAGGTTCAAGAGCGAATGCAAAAGAGGTCTCGGAGTTGGGAGATAATTGCCTGGCCCCATATGCTGGGTACTTTGTGCGGATAGTGTAGGCACAACAGGCCATCAAAATTGCCTAGCACTGGCGTTTGAGTGTTGAGGATTCCTTTTGATTTGACACCTAAGACTGGGCCTTCCTAGATCCTCAGACCGTGACATGAAACTCGAAATCGAAAGCCTCTAAGGACGTACCATCGTCGATAAGTCCAGCATCACCAACTTGATCACTCAAAACGCTATACCTATTGCAGTATGTACACTAAAACTTTAGTGCTGACAGGAGCTGTCTAGCGGACGGGTCTAGCCGGCACATGCATCTGGTAACACCACTATTGACATCATTGACCTTCGCGTCTATTGAGATGCAGTTCAGGGTCCGAGATTCGCGATTAGTTTTAGTCTCTTACCTCCGTCGGTCGCGAGAATGTTGACATCCAGAGCTCTCTTTGGTCAAAATCTGCCGGCGTTAGGCTGGATTTAACGCCTCTGGCATCTACCTCATGGTACACCTGGTATTGGTATAAAAGGCAAAGGCCATCCGTTGCGTCGCAATGTGTCACATACTTCCATCCTAAAACATCATCCAGTCTTCACCTATAACCGAAATCATACCAAGACCATGTCACTCAAAGGAAAGGTCTTCCTGGTAACAGGCAGCACCAAAGGCATCGGTAAAGCCGTAGTCGAGCGTGTCGCGGCCGACGGCGCCAGCGTTGTCATCAATTACTCGAGCAACAGTGCACCCGCAGACGAACTTGTCAGCAAGATAGGCTCCGAAAGAGCTCTAGCCGTGCAAGCTGACGTCTCAAACATACCTGAGATTGAAAAGCTTGTGCAAGCGACTGTGGAGAAATTTGGCCGGATTGACTGTCTCATGGCCAATGCTGCGTGTGCTCCCATGAACGACCTTGAAAGCACAACGGAAGAGGCTTTTGACAAGTCTTTCAATCTCAATGTCAAAGGACCCTACTTCCTAGTCCAAGTATGTATCCAGGCGCTGTGTCAGTTAGGTTATACTAACAACAACCAGAAAGCCGTCCCACATATGCCGCGTGATGGACGAGTCATCCTGGTTTCCAGCGGTGTTGTACATCAATCCCAAGTCGCACCTCGATACCTCCTCTACGCATCCACAAAGGGTTCCGTCGAACAGATGACACGAATCTTGGCCAAGGATTTGGGACCCAGAGGCATCACTGTTAATGCCATCGCTCCCGGTCCCACCGCCACAGAAATGTTCTTTCAAGGAAAGTCGCAAGAGCTTATAGACACGATTGCTGGGTTTAGTCCCTTGGGGCGACTGGGTAAGCCGGAGGAGATTGCTGAGGTGGCAGCGTTCTTGGCAGGGCCGGGTAGTTCGTGGGTTTCTGGACAGGTCATCGGAGCCAATGGAGGATCGTTTGTCTGAAAACTTTGGGATGCAATATTATACACCTTCAATTGAACTTATGCATAGAATTTGGAGAAATGCTAAAATTTGGTTATTAAACCTTGAATCTTGAATCTGGAATCTTGAATCTGGAATCTTGGTGGGAATGGCTGATCCCTTGAGGGCCAATCATTACGTTTGTGGTAAGCGGTGCTATTCCGCATCCTGATATCTGATATGTATGCGGAGAACCCCGCATAGTTTGGCTCCCACCACCAACCTCCATCAATCAAGCTAGATCTGGGACTACGCCCTGGGCAACCTCGTTTTTCTAAATACATCCACTCGTAAAAACAATCCCGTTGTCACCAGATAAGCAGAAACAGGAAGAAGACCTAATTTTAGCATAGTCGACTAGGTAGCCTTCTACCATCACCTCGGGGTTATCACTAAGCCAAAAGACCTCTACTAAAATACCCAGAGACTCTCCGAACAACCAGACACGACGTCCCCAGGTCGAACGAGAGAGTAGGCGACATGACGGCCTGTCTCCGTTGTCGTCAGAAGAAACGGCGATGCGATCAGCAACGACCAGTTAGTTCCAATCTCATGCACTGATATTCTAAGCGAAAGTCTAACCCACACCGTCTCAATCTGACAGACCTGCCGATTGTGTAAGCTTGCTGGGGTGGAATGTGTCGATTATGACAGTGAAGCGGGGCGGCAAGTATCCAGAAGGTTGCGCTCCAATAAACCCTAACATGCGACGATGCTAAGTGGGTTTGCTGTAGTTACGTTCCTCAGCTCGAAAGTCGTATTGAATATCTAGAAAGAAGGCTTCGTGAGAGCGGCATACCTATTGATGGGGAAGATACGCAAGCCCCATCTACATCAACATCTCAGATAACGCCCCCGGTGACAAACCCCGAAAGTCCCAGTTCCTTACCACAAACAGAAGCAGCTGTACCAGACGCTAGGATTTTGGCGAGTCTGGAGGCAGCCTCGACACCCACTGATGCTAGGGACAGCAACTCCTACACAAAGGTTCTTCTCGCAGAGCTCATTAGCCCCGCCCGCCATGGATCAACTACCCAGAAGAGATCTGGTACTTTGAGTGCAACATCGACTGCACAGGACATTGATCTATCGCGCGACCTGGACACAGGTAATATAAATCTTCCACCAAAGAAATCCGCAGAGACTCTTGTCAAGGCATACTTCCAGTTCAACGACGTGGCTATGCCGCTACTACACCAACCTTCATTTCGGCATCAATTTGATCTAGTCTATCTGATGTCTCATACTATCAACTTCACGAGAACCCATTCCGATACTCATTCTAGAGCGGCCGTCTTCTTCGTCCTAGAGGTATTCGCAATAGCGCTTCTTAGCATGCAGAAGCAAGATCCGTCTAGTGTTTCGACATGCTTAGCAGATAGATATCACAGAACGGCTTTAGAGGCTCTGGGCCTGATCTCTGTGTCGAGTGATATTCAAGGCGTCCAAGCACTACTCCTTGTTGCGCAATACTCTTATCTCCATCCGAACTTCTGGGCTGCTTGGAGAACTGTCGGTGCAGCCCTTCGCCTGGCCGCGGAGCTAGGGTTGCATCAGGATATGACCAATGGTTTTGATGCTCTTGCCCTCGATACAAGGAGAAGGACGTTTTGGGTGGCTTACTCAATGGACCGGAATCTCTCGATAGCCATGTCATTGCCGTTTGGCCTTTCAGATGGTGCGATATCATCTCTGGTAGGTGGCCATTATTTTACTTACCAATCTAGGCTGATGGTATGTTAGTTCCCAAGTGAAATAGCTGACGACTTGATAACAACGAGTGGAATTGGATCAAACACACCCTGTGTGACAAAGCAACTCGCACAGCAGATGTTTCGATACCGCCGGATCCAATCTGAGCTACGAATCATGCTTTGGGAGGCACCAGTGCCATTTACACAAGTCAACTTAAGCGAGTGGCAGACCATTATGCACCAGCGCATCGACCAATGGTATAATAACAGTCCACGCGGTGACAACATGACCAGCTTCGAAAGACGAGTTATAGTCGGTTTCGAAACGAAGCGCAACACAGCACTGTTCAACCTTTACCGCCCTTCGCCCAACAACCCAACCCCATCGGAAGAACAAGCTTTGGCCATGACTGAAGTTGCAAGTAACATGATACACATATATCAGAATCACTTTCGCAAGAAGCATTTATCCATTTACTGGCAGTCTATTGAAAACGTCTTCAACGCAGGGACAGCTCTCATGGTAGCATATTCAAGATCACCGGGCGTACGAGAAATGATGACGCTTGAGTCGCTCGAGTCACTTGTCCACAGCTGCTCCTCATTGCTATGGGGAATGGTGGAGCGCTTTCCGTCTTACCAGGACAAGCGAGATACTTTTGACACTACAGCGACGAAAGTGCTTGAGGGACTCAAGGCTGAGACCTTGATCAATGAAGGCACATTCATTCCTGGTGTCTCACAGCACGAAGGCGCTCTGGCCTCAAGTCTGTCGGCTCAAACTCACACCGGGAGCGAGATGCCTCTCCCAGCTATTGCAGAGTAAGTGCCCCAGGTCTTACCACTTACTGGATCGGCTAACATTTCGACTCAAAGGGAACAATCATGGCTTCAATTTTTAATCCCTGGTGAAGTTGACTTCTGTCACAATCAGGAGCCTGGAGTGTTCCATGATATGGAAGTCTGGGGTCTAGATGGAGATTGCCCGCTGCTGGGTCAGGATGTGTCAAATGACGACTGGAGTTAGCAGGCCTTGTCTCTATCATAGCTGGAGGAGCTTCTCAAGGCTGCGGTCATTTCCCTCACTAATGACTTTGTATGCGGAGCCTCTTCCTACTCCGCCTCCTCTTGTGTGCGGAGGCGCGGCATTGCCCGCACCAAACACTTGTCATCACTTTGTTACTTAAGAGTATTAATTTCCCAGTATTGGGGTCCTTCCGAAAGTCTTTATCTTATTTGCGTCTTCGTCAAGCCTGCTAAACTTAATCATGCAACCTTCACTCCCTGTCCCCTCTCCTAACCTGTCGCATTGGCATCAAACTACCCGGTCGTTTCCGCACCTGAATGAGAATAGTTCTGCCGATGTTCCCCTGTCTACCCAATACCTCATTGTTGGATCTGGTATCTCCGGAGCTTTGACTGCTTGGGAACTGATCAACAGCGGCATCGCTGGAGAGGATATTTTGATCCTCGAGGCAAGAGAGGCCGTCTCGGGTGCAACTGGGAGAAATGCAGGACACATTCGACCCGGTTAGTCACTGATTTTAGACTCCAGTCCCGCTGTTACTTGAGTAGGATATTTCTCATAATACGCTTGCAGATGCTTTCCATGGCTTCCCTCGCTTTTCTTCCATCCACGGCCCTGAGCAGGCAAGATTGATTCTCGAGCATGAGAGAGTTGTACTGCAGATCGTCAAAGACTTCGTTGAGACCAATAATGTTGACTGTGACTTCAACTATACCACGACATTCGAGACTTGTCTCAACGCAGACTACAAGGAGTACTTAGTCAGTGCATTTGCTGCGTTCCGTGACGCTGGTGGCGATGTATCCCACATCAAATTCTACGACGGGGAAGAAGCAAAAATCAAGACCAAGCTTCCTGCCGCCTTGTGTGCGTATGAATGGCCTGCAGCGTCTAACCACCCAGCCAAGCTGTGCCAATGGATCTTGAGTGATGTAATTCGAAAGGGCGGCAAGCTCTGGACACACTGTCCTGCTACAAAAATCCTAGAGCACACAGCTTCAACTTCAACTGACATGAGGTGGGACATTACCACTCCACGGGGAACTGTCTCGGCGACGACTGTGATCCATTGTACGAATGCATATGCTGCATTCTTGCTTCCGGAGTTGACTGATACTATTAAACCAAGAAGAGCACAGGGTCATTCATATGTACCTCCAGATTCCTTGTCCGGCGCCAATACTCTGCAAAGCACAATGTCTCTGAGATATGGGCCTAAGCACTTCTTCTCCGTCAACCCACTCAGGGATGGCATGCTCATCCTTGGGGGCGGAGCATCGAGACAAGACTCGGATTGGACTCCAGACTACCTCAAAGACAGATTCACCTTCGATGACTCAACACACAACCCCAGCATGATGGCAAATAGCATCGATGAGTTCTCAGTGCTGGCTTTTGGGTCACCTTCGGTGAAAACAGAACGACACGGAGAAGGATTCTCTCATGTTTGGACCGGAATTGTTGGAGAGACTCCCGATGCTGTGCCACTCGTTGGACCCATTGATGGATTGGATGGCCAGTGGATCTGCGCTGGTTTTAATGGACATGGTGAGTTGTTCAAGATCCTTATCTAAACTAGCTAATCAGTATAAAGGTATGGCTCGAATTTTCCAGTGTGCTCCTGGATTAGTGAAACTCATCATAGGCGAACCATGGAGTGCTACTGGTATGCCTGAGTGCTTCCGTTTCAGCAAAGACAGGATTAGCCACATTGGAAAGCAGACGGCCGATAAGTAAAACGACTCTATTCACAGATTTGCCAATCTTTGTGACGAAGCCGGTCCTTGCTTAGCTCAGTAACAATATTTTCTTTCAAGCTTCCGAGGGGCCATAACCTCCTCTCATCAGAGTTCCATATACCCTTCTATTCAAAGTGCTATGTAAGAAGGTTCTATTTATAAAGCCATTCCACCCGGCAGCTTTTCCCTGGGAATCACCATACCTTAGGCAATCCAAAACCAGATGCGCTCCAGCCAGTTTCTGGGCTGTATAATTGGCCAGGTCGACTCCAAGCGATCAATCTCAGCCTTGCCTGACCACAGATCCATTTCAGAGTACTTGACATACTTCGATTTCTTGACAAACTTGTAGCCGAAGATCAAAACCAAGAAAATCGGAATATTGATGTACGGTGGCAAGAAGGATTTGGCGCTGAAGTGACCGGGAAAGAAGGCATCAAAGCCATTGAAGACGGCCACAATAGTACAAAAGCAAAAGGAAAAATAAGCGAGGTATGGCTGTAGTGGTGATTTGAAAGGCAGAGTGTTGCGGTCAATGCCATTATAGCGAAGGCAGTAATAGAAACGGAGGTATGTAAAAGAGACACTTGCCCAGATGATGAGCGCTCCAACGCCACTCAAGTTGCTGAACCAGAAGAACACCTCTGCGCCGCTGTTGCTGACATTTAAATAGACAAGCAATCCAAACACGGTGGTGACAGCGACACAGAGGTAAGGGACACCGAATCTCTCCCAGGCCAAGATAGCTGGGGCTTTGCCGTCGAGAGCAGCGGCATAGAGAACGCGGGTTGCTGCGTAGAAGAGCGAATTCCCCGAAGACCAAGCCGACGTCAGGATAACGGCGTTGATGATGGATGGGAGGATCTTGATACCACCGTTGCGAATTGCAATCACGAATGGACTCGACGCAGCGCCAGGAGCAGATTTGTTAATGGCATTAAGCAAGCCAGGGTCCTTGGATGAGACACAGAGACCCACGAGAAATATTGAGAGAACGTAGAAAATTGCAATTCTCCAAAAGACGCGACGGATAGCCTTTGGAATATTCCGGCGAGGGTTCTCGGTTTCTCCAGAGGCCATGACTACCATCTCACTTCCGCCATATGAGAAGGTTGCTGTGATGAATACTTTGATAAATGCGAGGAATCTTCCCAGGGCACCTTCTTTCAGGTATTCATTCATCGGTCCTGGGTGATTCCAGTAGCGGAAACCAATTGCCTCGCCATTGGGGGCACCGCCGACGGTGATGATGAACATCAGGATGATCAGTCCCACAATGGTTAACAGCTTGATTGCTCCGAAGATGAATTCGGCTTCTCCATAGATTCGTACTGGCAGACAGTTCAGGAGCACCATGGAGAAGTAAAAGAGTGTAATCAAACCGACTTGAGAGACATCGTTATGCCAGTAGTTGACAATCACAGCCGAGACTGTGACTTCAATGGGGACTCCGATGGCAAATTGGTACCAGTAATTCCAAGCCAGAGCGAATCCAAGAGCGGGATCAACAAACCGAGCCGCGAAGATGGGAACTGGGCCGGGAATAGGTAACCAAGCTGCCATCTCGCCCACACTGTTGAGCACGCAGTAGATGTTGAAGCCTGTGATGGTGTAGGCTAAAAAGGCCGAGAGGGGCCCTGCGAGAGACAGGACCTGGCCACTGCCAACAAAGAGACCTGTGCCGATGGCTCCAGACAAGGCGAGGAATTGCACGTGTCGGGACTTGAGCTTTCGGTTCAGAGTACCGACATTGCGTGTCTCAAAGGCTGCTTTGGCGTCGGCATTTGCATCGTTGTTAGTCCCGAGAGGTGTTGGTTCGATGGTGGGTGACTCCCTGCCCGCTTCTACATCCGGGGTCTTCTTGTCGATGTCCATGGTTAGGTACTCAATATGCACCTGGGCTGCGTGGATGGTATCAGATGTGCAGGAGGTTTGAGCCAAGTGAGACAGCGATGGACAAGCATGGGAGTGATAAACCCAGGATTAATCGAGGGAAGGCTCTACTTCAGTGAGGTATTAAAGATGAAAATTTGTTTTCTTCGCCATACCTGTTCAGACCTTTCTTGTCCGATTGTCTTCATTTGGTGCTCAGGCCGACGAAACTAAACGTCCCCACGCTATTACACACAGATTGTGCCGTTCCATTTATGAGTTAGGCCAATTAAAGTAATTATGACTACAAGAAACCTTTATCAATCTCGCGATGATGGAAGGTTGAAATTGATCGTCGTACGATAATAATTGATCAACTAACTCGCCAGCGCATCACACCAAATTCTGTTAGTGCTCTAACATGCTGGACCCGCGTGCTAGACGACGTCTCCTGCAGCCACACGGCGCCAGACGGACAGAACAGGAAGTTGATCGCCCATGGCCAATGAACGATGGACTCACCCGTGATAACCGGCTTGGCATCGCATCCGAGGTCGGTGATCCACTGATTGATAAGATGGCCGGGGGGGAGAAGCTGTATCGATCTGATCATGTCTGCAGCGATCAACCGATTGTTCCGCGGTTAGGTCCACAGTTTGGTTGCTCTGGCTTGTGATTCTCGCCACGGGTGCTCGGGTTGGGCGTTGGCCCTCGGAGAAGATGCTTGTTTCAACGTCTGTCAACCCTGGAAAGAACAAATGGATCACGGTGTGGTGTGCTATCTGAACCCCCCCACGAGATGACGGGGCAATAGCCAAATAATAAATATGGAAATTTCCATCAATAGGAATTTCAGTCCGTCCGTACGGCACTCACTTGACATTCCTTCATCGATCTGACACAAATTCGTGCGACACTGCATTCCACGCAAGCGCGTGCTGGCTACCCTATTGATTGAATCTCGTCGGTTTTTAAACTCATTGACAGTCCTGGGGCATCACCATTTTGATTACATGGCGATATGCTGTGTAATATGAGAAACACTTATTGTTCACCAATTCCAACCCTTCTTCGACCGAGTGAAGGATTGTGTGTTGAGAACAGGTTATCAATCCTGGCATGGAAGTTGAGGACGAACCACTTTTCACTGGTGCAATTTCAGACGGTGTCCTACGTATACGCCATAGATTGCATAGCTATCAAGTAGCATTCTATGAAGCTAGATCATTGCAACAATGTCTCGCCATATGGTAAGGCTAAGAAAACATAAAATACTGACTGTGTTGTGACGAGATTTGAGTATGTCTTTTTCAACGGGCGTTCTCATCCAATCACAACGCGCCGCGTTGGCTCAGTGGTAGAGCGTGTCACTAGTATGGTATACCATCACAAGTAATGACAAGGTCCAAGGTTCGATCCCTTGACGTGGCACAATAAGATCCAGGTTAATTGGAATTTGCTTTTTGAACTTTTGCGGATTGCATATGTAAGAATGACGGGCGCTTATAGAAACCGACATTGGGGCTGACGGTGTTGATGTATGCTACTGGAATGCAGGGAGTGGTGTAAACAAAGAAAAGCACGTTGATGTTCGTTTGGGGTGGGACAAAAGATTAATTTTTGTTTGTCGAAAGAAGATGATACACTGTCCTCCCTTTCATTCAGCTATTATCCCAACACGGCATTTGCTGTGTAAGGTTCAGTTGGGTATCGTTGTCAATCTGAGATACCACCCATGAGACCATCCAATCGCCATAATTACAATCCAATGCTCCCAAAAGACGCGTATCAATAGAACTAAGCCTTACTCAAGGCTTCATCTAGAATCTTCCAGGTGTGATCTTTCACCTTCTGAACCTGATCCTCATTCCAAGGTTTCTTTTCAAAGACCTTTCCCTTCTCATTAACGAAACCATAGTTCTTATCCCCCTTTGCCACCTCATCCAGTCCTTTGACCATGTTCTCAGCACAAGTATCAGGCGACGTACCCAAGAGACTGGCTGCAGCCGATGCAGGAATACGCATATACCAAGGGAGTGATTGCGCAATGCTGGTGTTAACCACGCCAGGCATTGCGTGAACGAAATGTTGCTGTTTTCCCTCGAGCTTCTGCTCTGTAGCGTAGTGCTGGATCATGGCATCGGTCATGGAGAGGCAATGCGCAGCAGCGCTCCCGAGGCTGAAGGTAGACTTGAGATCCAGGTCCTCCCAATTGAGCTTGTCAGGCCCGCCACGCACACTATCCAGTACAATCAACACCCTGGCGTCATCTGTAAGAGCCGGCGTTAGCTCGCGGATGAGGAGCTGTCGTCCGTAGTAATGAAGCGCCATCTTGCGATCGATGCCCTCTGGCGTTTCCGTTCGGCCAGCGGTTGTCAGAACACCCTGGGTGAGGACAAGAGTGCCAATGCGATCCTGTGACGTCTTGAACTCGTCGGTGTATTTTTTGATTGAGCGCATTGAGGTTGCGTCGAGGGCTCGGAATTGGATGTTTGAGTGTGGGATGTCCTTTGGCTCATTGCGACCGCTGATAATGACAGTTGATGACGGTGAGCTTGAGGCGATGCGACAGGCGATAGCGTAGCCGATGCCGCCTGTGCCACCGACGATGAGTGACTTTGTGGCCATGATGATCTTTAGAAGGAATTTGGATGATTGTACGTTGATGAATGATGAATGAGGGGCGTCATCTCTTTATTTTTATTCAATTGAGTATCATGCAGAACCGGGGATAGAAGCCGGAGTTTACAGGCTCCGTCATCTAAATCCGGATGTACTTGTTCCGCTCCGCAGCCAAGCCACTCCGCAAAACCATCCAAGGTGTCACTTCCCCGCTCTCAGAGGCCCTGAAGCCAGAGGCTTATTACTTCGTGCACAGGTTCACGCCTTGGGAACCTTCCAAATACAGCTCGCCGTGAAACAACTATCAGCATGTCACCGAACGATGCAAGGGCGGAAATTGATGTATCATGTCTTTATTAGGCGTGGCACATTAATCGTTATCATTGCGTGGTACAATGTGTAAGGTCACAAAGCCTTGGACGCGAAGGAAACATCAATGTGCCTATCCTCTCTCATTATCATAAAATCATGTTCGTGTTCACCGATATTATATCCAACATCCCAAATAACTTCCCACTCGTTTTCATTATGCCCCCAAGCCAGTTCCAGGAGCATCTTCAGGACTCATCTTAATAGGCGTCTTCAGCCAACCCTTCTTATCAGCCTGGAGAATCGCCTTCAACCAAGCATTAGCCATCTTTTCATATCCATCATCGTTAGGATGTTTCGTGTCACCAAGGTCGGCTTTCTTGATATCGATCGGCACCTCCAGGATGTGCTTGCCAGACTTTTGTCTAGCAGCGATAAGCGATCTAACCTTGGGGTTGAATTTGTCCGTGTTTGCTTGCATCCTGGCGTCGTTGGCCCAGATGACAGGTGCAAGACAGATGGTGACATCCGGAGCGACTTTAAAGATCCCGTCGACAATGTCAGCCATGATGCTTGCCGCGATATCGAGATCTATTCCTAGGTCCATGTTATTGGTGCCGGCGTGGATGAGTACGACGTTGGGCCGGGCTTTGATCGGCATTTGCCAGTATCCGTTGATATCGGAAAGAAGCTTTCCGCTGTGTCCTTCGTGGTGTCCATCCACCATATTTCCATTCTTTAACGTGCCCACCATGTTGACCTTGACGCCCTGATTGAGGAGTTTTTGTCGCAATGGCCCGCGATAGCCAATTAGTCCTGAAGAACCCGTTCCTTTTGTGATAGAGTCGCCTAAGGGCAGTACGCGAATGTTGGGGAGCGCAGCGGCCGGCGTGACCGACAATGTGACCAGCATTGCCGCTATGGCGAGGACGTTTCGAAGTGTAGACAGCATGGTGATTACGATATTTGAGGCTTGAACTACTGAGGATAGTGTTTAGACCTGTACGTTCGAAGATACACCCAAAGGCAGAACGTGGCGTCGAATGAGATCCTCCATCGCCTTAAATAGTCTCTAGAACAAGTGAACGGGTTTGTTCCTGACATCATCTTATCAGACCTTACTAAGACGGCAACGCAGGTCGGTCAGCATTCAATGTATGTAAGATCTCGTGGTGTTGGCTCATTGGCCTCAATACTCCCCGCGAAAGCCAACTTGACAATAAATCCCGGTGGCCACCGCAGGACTAGGTCAGGGTATGCAGCCATCATGAGCACACGTGCAGAAGAACGCCTCGTATTGTGCATGGGGTTTATCTTGGAATTGGCACGCTTGGTTGCGTGCAGCTTACGTGACAGGGGTCGTTGCTAGCAAAGCTGACTATTCATGTCTAATGACGCATTGATTAATCGCGTGGGCAATAATATGCCACTATTATAGGTCTCGGAGAAATGCGTTTGTTTATTGCATGGTATTAAAACCAGAATCTTGATCTAAGGTTGATAAGGTTCTGTAGCCTGAATATCATCCTGCATTACGATCTGGTTATCTACACCAAGTTCATGTCGTTAATTGGGACCATGGGCCGATTTTCGCAGGGTTCCTGGCCAAGATCCCGCTCGGGCAGGGAAGAGAGATACCAATGAGCTAAACCTCTTCTAGTTTGCCAAGATATCAGTAAACATTACTGCATTACTGAACGGATAACATTTTCCAGTCAACTGTGGTGTAACCTACACCAATCACCCATCTGAGCCTTTGACGAGCTTTGTAAATGTGGATCACACAGGTGGACGGTATGGCTGATCACATCAAACACGCAGAACACTCCGCTTCATAGTAGTGCCTTCAATTGTTCCCTGCTCTCTTATCTTCCAGGCTCACACCACCAAATATTTGGCCATTTTTAGCTGGCTGGTATTAATACGTCTAAACTTTCTCAACCTTTTGAACTGTTCCCTCTTTTTCAGGATCATCGACTTCCTCAAGCATGTCATCCAATTTCGTGCTATTGTGGAACTTGCGGGTTGCTGCTGCTGCATCACCCTTTCGTCCGGTGTCGAACAGGACGGAGACTTCCTCGATGGTCATGTTCCTGTGGGAAAAGTCAGTGGTGAATTTGACTTAGTGCATCTCAGACAAGACGTACCTGGTCTCCGGGAAGAAGAATAAGATAAGAACAAGATACATGGCGATGACAGCGATGTAAACGATATAGCTAGCAAACATTAATAACTGTAAAAAGATTGGATTTGTTGGGGCCGACTTACTACTTCCAAGCAATTGCTTCAAGAGCCACAGGGTTGACCCATTGGTTGAATGCCAATGCAACACTCTGTACACTGAGCTCAATGCTCAAGCCCTTAAGTCTCAGATTATATGGCAGGATCTCAGCGCCATAGGCAAACGGCAAAGGGGACCAGCTGATGCAGTAAAAGGTCTTGAAGATGTACATCATCGGCACCACAGCGATACCTACACTCCGAGATGGGTTCTCGGCGAAGGAACCACTAAGACCAGTAATTATAGTGTAAGCGACACACATGCCAGCTGTTCCTGTGATCCAGAGTGTACGGCGGCCGAGACGCTCGGCACTCATCGCACCAGCGTAGGCCCAGATGAGAGACCAGATCGCCATGCCGCCGTTGATGCCAGCGATGGAGCTGGAGGATGTGATACCGACGAGTTTTAATGCTGGAGATAGGTAGTAAGCAATAATGCCATTGCCAACCCAGTTAGAACCCGTGCCCATGGTGACGAGCACGAGTAGTCGACGACGGTTGCCAGGAGTCTTGAGGAAGTCACTGTACTTGGCATTGTTGCTTTCCTTCTCGAGCTGAAGAGCACGGCAAATCTCATCATACTCGTATCGAACCAACTCGTCGTTTATGTCGCCATTGGCGTGCTCGTCGGCCAGAACCTTGAGGGCTTCTTCCGATCGGTCATGGTCGACGAGCCATCGAGGGCTCTCAGGCACGAAGAGCAGATGAACGAGGACAACAGCAGGGGCAAAGGCTTGGAAGAGACAGGGAGCTCTCCATCTCCACTGACTTGACGGCCAAGACAGTGTGCCGTAGCAGAACCAAGCCGCCACAATCTGGCCAACGTAGTAGTTGCTGTAATACGCAGTTGCGACGTAGGGCCGTAGACGAGGATGAGCGAGTTCCTGAAGTAGTGCGATGCCTGTGATCTTTCCAAATGGTCCCGCGGCACCAATGATGACTCGTCCGCCGATGAATGTTCCGATATTCTTGGCAAATGCGTTGAGAAACGCACCGAGGATCAACAAGACGGAGCCGACAGCTAAGCACCATTTTCGACCCCAAAGCCCATTTATCCAAGAGGCTATAAACGGTGTGATAATGGCAGGAAGGAAAAGACTGGCTGAGATGAGTCCCAGGGTTGCTCCGGAGGGATTGTTGAAGTATTCTTCCCATTCGGGGATCGCTTGGAGTCCATTCATAAGAGATGCATCATACTGGATAAATGTCAGTCTCTACTAGGATGGTTGATTGTCAAGACAAACCCCAAGATAGAAGACCGCAAAGTAGAAGCCGACACAATGCCAGACGTTCTTGCGGAGACCTGCATCCTTGTACCAAGTTCTGTGCGTGTTATTCTTGAGATGCGCATAGTGCTGCGTCTTTATGGCCGCTTTGGGCTTGAGGAACTCAGCAACAGCCTGGAACATATTATGAAGTGTCTTTTTTGAAACGATGTTTAGAAGCCCTTGTACCCTACTGTTCTTCAATCTGGGAACTGAATGGTGGTGTCTGGTTATATATTGGATCCGCAGCACTGGTTTTTTACGTGGAGCAACCACCATGCCTTTCTAGCGGGGTATATCTGGGGTAAACCTGGGGAAGTGGCTCCATCTGCTGATCCTCCCCTCTAAAGATCGGCTAGAGATGTAGGCAGACGACCACTCGGGCGGATCACCGGTATCATAAGCACTTGGAACTACAACGAGCGGATAGATGTCCGACTGGGAGGACAATACAATTCCGGGAATATTGCCGTCATGTTCGGTTGCATCCTCTACTGTCGATTGATAGCACACTGTTGCTCTTGTAGGATTTACTTACCAAGATAGATAGATGAAATCAAGGATGTGGACAAAAGGGTTGCAACAAATCGTTCGGCTTTAGATATCTGCAATTCTTGATACGAAAGGCATGCAGTGACCGTGCATTAAACTGAGGAATAATCTTTCAATGACCTTTCCTGGGCGCACGAGCTCATCTGTACTCAATGATCGAGCCATACAACTCCTGCAATATTGACTAGTGTGTAAGATTCTCTTTAGTTTGCGAGCGGCTTCATCTCTATGGAGTGGCTCCCTCGAAAGATTTGCGATTGACCGCCGTCGTAGGCTCACCACAGAACTCCCCATTCTCATCTACCACCCTCAGAATATTCTCCATAGCCATCAGCTCAAAGTTTATCCTTGTCGTAATTGCCGCTCCACCATTGTGACATGTCAGCGTGACATTGTCCATCGCTGCCAGCTCCTTTGACACTTGAGGCTCATGATAATGCACGTCCAACCCTGCAGCTGAGATCTTGCCACTTCTCAGCGCCTCGATCAGCGCGTCTTCGTTGACAATTTGTCCTCGCGCTGTGTTGACAAGCCTCGCACCGTCCTTCATAGCCGCAAACGCTTCTGTGTTGATAAGGTCTTGCGTATGCGCGTTGAGAGGGGTATGCAAGGTGACACAGTCGGCAACACCCAAAAGCTCATGGAGAGATGAATGGTATGTGGCCTGGAGCTCTTCCTCTACTTCCGGCGGGGATCGGACCACGTCGTAGTAGTGAATCTTCATCCCAAGTGCCAATCGTGCCTTGCTGGCCAGTAGCTTACTGATATTCCCCAGGCCAACAATGCCGAGGATGTGACCGCGCGGGTTGTAGGATATGGTTGCGATAAGCTTATGCATGGCGTGAAATTGCTCAGGATCACATGTGCGCGCACCACGCTGTGACTGCCAGAAATTGCGGAAGACGGACAAGATCATGAAGAGAGCTGTATCAGAGACAGCTTCATCACTAGCACCGGCGCCGTTGGCATACCAGATACGCCGACGACCAAGTGCGTCAACATCGGCCCAATTGAAGCCTGCGCCAGCTGAGGCGAAGATGCGGACTGAAGAGGGGAGAAGTGAGATGAGCTCGTCGTCCCATTGACCCATTTCGCCACCTGTTTGGAAGTGTGGACGGTATATCGCTGAGAATTGGCCATATCTGTCAATTTATTAGATGTTGTCCTTGGGAACCGACATGTCACTGAAAGCTTACTTATTTTCTTTCAGAGCTTTGATAAATGATCCCCGATCAGGCTCTTCGTTCGCAACGACGTCGAACTTTTGGGTAAAGACGTTGTTATAAAAATCTTGATTATACTTGATATCCTCTCCTATGCGAAGAACCACTGGCTTCTTGGATGTCATCCTGAAAAATATGGTTGTGATGTTCTGGTAATAGTGCAGGAGTTGGCTGCGGGATTGTGATTGCCTTTTCTATCCTGATTAAGCATAGTCAGTCGCTGAGTTATGCCAGGGATCGTACTCGGACTGGAGGAACCATTTTATGTCACAAGCTATGTTGACCCTTGTGCTTCAGCTAACGTGTTGGCTCGTCTGACATCGACGGAGATATCACCGCCGCGGGGTCTAAGTGCGGAGTGCCTATACGGGACCTATTTCTGTACACCGAGAGGAGACGAAAAGGTAAACTTGGTAACTTGACTATTCCTTCCCCATTTGTGACAACACTGAAGGCTGAAGAAAACGAGCTCCGAGTGTTCCCAGTACAAATTGAATGGATCCTAAGCCTTTGCAAAAGTTCTGTGGTGAAGTGATTGGGATCCATGGTCTGCAAAGGAAAATGCCCAAAGATCCCTGGGAGCCTCCCTTGCAAGGTATAGTGGAAGGCAACGAGTAGGAACGAAGACCGAGAGTGTACTGGCTAGCCAACATACCATTTTTAGTGTCAATCCTGCAAACATTTCCGCTTTTCGAAGCAGCAATGCTATGTGGCATGAACGAAACTAAAAATGTTTTCATTATAAATTGATCAAGCTAGTCACAGCTCAGCATGTCGTTCACCTGATTACTTGCCTTTCTTGAATTCCTCTCCACTGATACGCGCTCTTTCACCTCTTCCATATTTCTTTGCACCATGGCTTTTATCTTCTCTAGACCTTCTTTCCCAGGAAGAAGGTTCTGGGTTTTCAAGTACTGGTCCTTGGGAACATCTCTTTGTGGAGAGTCGAGGAATCTCTCATCTGGGTATTTACAAAAGATTGTATGTTGAGTAAGTGCTGCATGGGTAAACTCCCGGCCAACAGCTTCGTCTAGAAATTCATTGGAAGGTCTGAAAGCATCCCACCAGAGCAAAAAGGGTTCTTGGATTTCCGGTGTTGAAGATGTATGCGGGTGGTTTGAAGCTTCGCAGATTGATTGTTCTTTGATACGTGGCATCTATCTTACCCCATTACAAGCAGCTCAAAATTGATGTGCAACATGTTTTCGGCCTAACATTCCCCGGAAAAAGGAAGGATGGAAAGGTAAAAATGAGGGACACCAGATTTGAACTGATAACCTTTAGGAGTCACGATAACTTCGAGAGGAACTGGAAGACATCGCTGGAATCTAACGCGCTACCGTTGCGCCAGCCCCCCATTGGCTGTGGGCACCGAGCTAACTATTAGGGAAAATGAACCTTACTACCGGAGCTTCACAATGGCAATTAATAGTGTGTACAAAGTGTATAAGTCTGGGTGGATAAAAGGTTGTTTCCAAGGAGGTTGGGAGCATCGATTGAATGAGTTTCGGAGTAACATGCGCCTGACTGGCAAAAGGTTACACATGGAAGCACAATCACGTTACATTGGCCCCCAAGAGTTGGCCAGATACTCCGAAATGGCCAACATCGTGATAGGCAAAAATGTATCATCAGGACCGAGCGTGGATCGAACACGCGACCTNAATGTATCATCAGGACCGAGCGTGGTTCGAACACGCGACCTAGGGATCTGCAATCCCTCGCTCGTACCACTGAGCTATCGATCCTTGTTGTGACTGAGATTAGATGACGATAAATGACATTTATTTTAGAAAATCCTGGTTGAATGTGGTGCAAGATTTGTCAGGCTGTCTTAGAAGGTCTGAGACGAAGACTCGCAGTTGGTCGATGTGACTGAGATTAAGTGGGTGCTGGTGTTGTGTTGGTGGACCAGTCGCTGTGAAACACTGGCAGAGCACGTACCTTATCAAACCAAACTCGAAGGACCTAAAAGGAAAAGGGAAATTCTCGTTAGTTTCGGTTTCTTTAGGGGAAGTAAAAGCATACGTATCCTATTTCCCAGGCAACCCCCTTCATTCTGTCGATAATAAGCACAAAGGACGAAGGCCACAAGAAGGGGTGAAGGGATGAAGGGATGAAACAGCAGAAGAAAATAATATCCTTATTCAATATTCCATCGAGAGAGACCAAATTTACATGTACACCAGTTGCTGAGAGGATGGACTGTATAAGTTTCAAACTTGGTTACTCTTCGTTAGGCTGAGTGAAACACTGCACGATGGCCACGCAAAACTTTCTTCCTGGACTCAAAACGAAGCCTTCGAGGACACAAATACGATGGTATGACTTGAAAGTCCTGTGTTATGCACCCATACGACTGAAGGGTAAATAAACAATTACAGTTCAGCCATCAGAGAAGATGGGACTATAATTCATTAGTAAACGGTTCACTAGGGCTGTGACAGCCGAACGAACCACTTAGCAAAATGCCAGAAGTTGGCGATGAGATCTTCTGAATATTTCTCATGGAGTTATAGAATCTCACAACTAAAGCCACAAAGTATCTTTTAGTCATGATAAATAAATTGCCGAGTGCTTTACGCAGATTATGAATAGATTGCCATGATGGTATCATCATTGAAGCAGCAGGAATATCTAGAGTCATAAAATCCCCGATAACAACAAACTGCCTCTATGGCTCAGTGGTAGAGCGTCGCACTTGTATAGCAATGCGAAGGTCCATAGTTCAATCCTGTGTGGAGGCNAGCAATGCGAAGGTCCATAGTTCAATCCTGTGTGGAGGCACGGTTCTTTTTTTGCTCTTGTGCATTATGCAAGGGGTGCGACATGTTACACATCCTGCCATAATTTCATCTGACAGTAAACTTGGAAATTTGACTAATCACATAACAACCTCTGAAGCTGAAAGCGGCTCTAGCACTTGGCCGCAGCCTTCAAAGCGTACTGCTTCACTGCAGGCTCCTGCTTGACCTTGGGCAAATACAGAACAAGAGATATACCAGCAATTGCGATCGCATTCTCCGTGATCAAAAGATCTTCCAAACCAAGCCCAGGGGCAAGAGACGTGCTGCAGACCTTTGCTAAATCCAGCCTCGATGTCTTTCCAGGACCTTTGTGAGTGAGAGCATCTTTCGTCAAGGCAAAGGTAAGCGGGTTCGCCAGCATACTTTCGTGTGTGTAGAATGAACCGCCTAGTTTCCCGAAGCACACTTGCTGAACCTCGGCGTTGGTGACACCGACCTTGCGAGCGTCGAGCAAGTAGGCTGAAGCTCCGGTGCCTTTCTGGGGCTGCACGATCTCATCAAAGAAGCTAGAGTACAGGCTTGTTGTGGGAACATAACCTGAATCACCGCCACCCGAGCGCAGCGTTTTGATGAAGTTACTGCCGGCTTCTTGTTGCACAACGGCAGGTGTGTTGGTAATACCAGAGATATCGACAAAGTTGGCGAGGATAGTGCCCTTGTAATCTGCGCTGACAGCAACGTGGTCTTCTGTGACCTTTCGTGTTGAGGGCCAGTACTTGAACGCCCATTGGATGTCGATGTTGCCTTGAGACCAGCCAATGATTTGAACACTTCGCTTTGATATAGCAGCGATGTAGTTCAGCGCATAAGCGGCGTACTCGGCGTTGGTCTGGGCATCGTCAAGTAGAAGCCCAGGCACATTTACCCAAACAGGGTCAGCCCAGTTTACTCCCGTCAGCAACGGGATGAAGTTGCCACGGAATGTGGTGTACCCAGTGGATCCAGTACCGGGAAACAGAATGACAGGAGGCAATCTACCATACGTGAATGTCTCTGGGATATAGATGGCAGCGCGCAGCTTTGCTTCGGGGACTGTGTATGAAGCATCGCATTTCAATACCTTGGGGTAGACCGATTTACCCTTTGGCGGATTCCGATTTCTGACAGCGGTTAGATGAGATTACAATGGCCATGCCATTGACTTACTTATTGTTGCTTCCATTCTCGGGACTGACAAGGCCTTTAGCATAACTAAAGAGATCGACTGTGTCCCCGGCAATGATGCCGTTCGCGATCAAGCGACCGGTATACTCAACAATATCCTTAGGCTTGGAGTCCACAACGGCCTTCAACACTTTGTTGGCATCGCTGACGTTCTTTGGCTTCTTCGTGGACTTGAGCTTTTGCAAAACATCAAGGGTCTTTTGCCTATCGCCACTGTCAATAGCCTTGCGGAGAGAGCCGAGAAGCCCGCTGATCGTCGCACTCAAGGCACTATCGACGCCATTAACGATACCGCTCAGAACCCGTCGCTGTTCAAGCTCTGGGTTCGGTGACGATGGTGCTGCTGTGCTAAAGCCAGACAGGGCACAGAGGCCCAGGAGGTGCACGCCAAACCGCATTGTTCATGAGAAAAATATGATTGATCAGAGATAGTGGGGGAAATCAGATAGCTATAAGAGAAGCTGCAACGTCGATCTCAATTAAGCAAGTTCTTCAAACTCCACCACGGATCTGCCAGTGTCCGAGGCCCACAACTGTACCTCACACACTTGATCTATGACGCGGGGAACACATCTGCATGTTTACGTGTGCAACCTATCTTATCATAGCTTTTCGATAGCTCCAACTGAGCAATACGAAGTGTTAACGTTAGCTCCCGGAACCAGCTTCACTAGCCTCGGCTTACCCCTGTTTGTGGGCGTTAGTGTTCAAGCGCTAAGTGCCTTGAGCTATCGAATTTTAGGCTTCTCAAGCGTATCCAGGCGGGCGTTCCGCTCCGCTGGCGGCAGTTACATTTGTTTCCATGTTTCTACGGCAATGTCCAGCTATAAATCTACATGGCTGATTTAGCACGGCGGTTTACCCAGGATAGGCAATTCAAGCTTGAACCTAAATACCCTATAACTTATCTACCAGATTCGTCAAGGTTAGCTAAGAACTACTGTAAGTCCAGAATGATGTCAGTTCTCCAATAGTAATTTCCACTAATCAGTCCCCATCAGCTGAGTACTTACGCAAGAGCGACTTCGGACTTTATTTCCTCTAAGTCCTGCAAATCGTCTGCTGGCATAACACACCTGACTATGATGAATCTGGTGGACATATATAGCGTCTAACAGAGAAAGTGTCACAACTCAATGTGGACAAAGCCACGGGGCTCAGATGTACTTATGATGCATCCATGAAGACCTCGGAAACAACACTTTCTATTGGAAAGATACATTACTTTGGTTGTGTTGTGTGGGCAACATCTTACTCAAGCTTATTTCTGTTAAGTCCGAGATACCGTAGAACACCAGTCAGATCAGAATGGCTAATATGGAGCTACTTTATGTAATGTTTTGCAAAAGTAGTATTGATTGGATTAAAAACTTGTAAACAGGTTGGTTATCGACATAATTCCAAAGCCAGATACGCCTCCCTCACCCAGACATAAGTTCATAACTAAAAAGCCACAAATGTTGAACACAAAGTTGGGCGCTTAACACTCATCGATTATTTCTTGCCAGTCGGCCACAAGCCTCCAAGGACTCCCTTAGTGGTGTCAATAATACCGATAAGACCTCCCTTGGAAATACCAGCATAGGTGCCGTACTTCTCAGTATAACCAGGATACTTCTTGAACAGCTTGTTGTTCACCTTCTGAAGTCTGGGACAGCTCTTTCCAGCGAGCTCTTGGGCGAGCTTGTCCGACAAAGGCCGGAGAGCCTTCTTCTGGTCAGTGAACAGGCTGCCAACAAAGTCAGGGGCAGCAGCCATGATGATCTGCATAACAAAGCACTCGAGGTTGTTGCCCTTGAGCAGGTTGGCAGTATTGAAGACACCGCCGGTGAGATCCTTGATATCCACGCCCGCAAAGCTGTTGGGCTTTCCAGTGTTTCCGCCGAAGCTTAGAAGCTTGGGGTACTTGGCAGCGTGCGCGAGAACGTCGATGAGGAAGTCAGGGATGGAGTAGTCATCGCCAACAGGGCGTTTGTACCAGTTCTCGGGAATGCGCTCCCAGCCCTGGTTGACCTGGAAGTTGCCGGGCTTGCTGCCCTTAACTCCGAAAAAGCTGGTGAAGACCTCGCGAGAGAGATATCCCTCGGGGTACTCTTTGGAGTGGTTGGCCATCATTCGCGGGGGGAAGGCATACGCAGCAGGTGATACCAGAATTCCAGCGAAGGGCGAGAAAAAGAAGTGGCTGTTGGTCTTTACCGAGTCGTCGAACTGTTTGCTGTGGAAGGGCGCCAGCGCATCGTACTGCTTGGGAGCAGGAGTGTTGGGCTTGATGGCGCGCCAGTACTCTTCGAAGCGGCTCTTGACCACGTGGTAGTTGTTTCCAGTCACGTAGAGATCTGCGCGAGTGGCGCTCGCGTCAGATTCGTACTTGTTGTGGCTGCCACTAAGGCCAGAGGGTGTACCAAGGATACCACCTCCACCAAGGATGTTCTGGCTGAACTTGCTTGGGCCGCCAATGGAATAGCCGGGGTTAAGGGAGAGCGGGTTACCGTCGATAACGGTACCATAAACGGCCAGGAAGCCGCCGAGGTCAAGGCTCATGCCGTAGACCTCGTTGGTGGCCTGAATAATGGTCTGCATGTCTGCGACTCCGTTGTGGGGAAGATAGCCATGGTTGGCCAAGGCATTGAGACCCGGACAAGGACCTCGCTGGTCACCCAGTTTGAAGTTGGGCGCCTTCCACTGATGCTCGCCAGAGACGCTGACGCGCTGCTTCTTGGCATCAAACTTGACGGCTCGCTTCTCCTTCTTTGCGAAGGGGCAGCCGGCCTCTGCGTCGCGCTTCTCACGCTCAGCAGCGAAGGGGCATGCTTCAGGTGCGGCGTTCCTCTCGACATGTCGTCGATAGGTCTCCAGCTGCTCGGGGCTTAGCTGAGGGAAAGCGAGGGCAGTGGGGAAGATGCAGGCTGCTGCGAGCCATGAGGAGAGAGAGATCTTCATGATAAAAAGGATGAGAAGGATGGAGAGGGGAAGATGAGTGTGGTCGTACGGACACAAGTATTGATGAGCCGAAACAGTCGACCCTTTTATGAACCTACTCTCCTCTGTGCTTGCTTCTTGGTTTGCTCCCTTTCAGATGCACGATCCTACCGATGACGTTGTTTGTTACATTTCCTACTACGTATGTTGGTCTACAATACTCAACCGATAACACCAAAAGCCATGCGAAGACAGTTCTCGTTTAGTCTTGCGGCTAGGTGATCCCCCGCACTAAAATCTTATCTATTAGAGATCACCACCTTCTCATTGGTCGTTCTCCGTACATTTGATCACTCTACATGATTCACACAAGTAAACAACAGCAATATGTGGAGTCGTGATCTTGGATGGAGCCACCAATGCCCCTTGCCGAGCTTCCGTTCAGCTAATGCCGGGCTAGTTGATTTTATTGAATGCTAATGTCTTGCTTGGAATCATTAAGCTTATGGTTGGTCCACGAAGCTAGAAGTCGCATGTCCGTGCCATGCGGGGAGGCTTTCTGCTAGTCAAGACGGTAAACGAAGTGACATCAGCTTTTACAGCAAAAGGCCGTTGTATGACGACAGCGGTGGCTAAACCGGCCGTTTTCTGGAGTTGTCTCAGGGGGCCCGTGAGCCGAAATAGAAGGTTGGGCTTTTTGCTAATCCAAGTTGGAACCAGTTTCGCTTTCAATGCCTGATTTGGGGACTTGGTGTATCTTCAATCGCCTGCAGCGTGATTTATTCCAAATTCTAACAGCATGTGTATTAGAGAGCGTGCAGAACAGACTAATAACCTCTGTTGCCACATTTACGGCACTACAGATTGTTACTACTGCACTGGTGCAAAGAGGCCACAAGACTTGAGGGACCTGCGCAAGTGTGTGCTCTGTCGCTGTAGCTTATTCTGGGGACAAGTGTTCACCGTAAGCTTCATTCTATCCTGGAAGTGCAAAGGTCTACCGGTATGCGGATTGTATCACTCGAATGTGCAGAGTCGTCGATCAACGTATCGCACAGGCGATAGATCGTCTTGGTCGCTGCTGGATCCTGGTTCACTGTCTGTGCCAAGTTGAGATCCTAGCGTTGGGACTCCCCCAGATCGCCGATTAGCAATCTTAGGGCTGTCAATCCTACCGTTCTTAGTGAGTTTGCGGTATTGATCGTCGCCGATATGGAACAGCTGAATTTCCCAATCTATTCCAGCGGGCCGATAAGAAGCGGCTTCATCGGGTCTTCAACAGCCATGGAGCGGAGTTGGCGGTGTGACGCATGGAATTAGATTCAATAGTTCGCGATCAGCCCAATCAACAGACGTTTATAATTTTTGACTCAGCAGAGGAGCAGTCTTTTGATCCCGACATGGCCTGATTTTGCTGACATCTAGGCCCAAGCACGGAGCAACTTTGAACTCTGTGAGCCTGTAGCAGCCTTACTTCTAAGGGTACTAAGTACGAAGCTTACCAGGATGGACCGACTTGCTGGCTTGCTGATGTACTGTTGTTCTTCTTAGCGTGGTATCTGAGTCTTCCATGTTCGTAGTCCCACGTTTACAAAGCGGACAGAAAGCTCCAGTTTCATTGTACTTCCCAGCTCATTTTGGCATACAATCGTGGGTTGAATCCTTGGTCTGTGTCTATCTAGGGTAAGTCACGAGAATGAACTCTTGACCGACTATGAACTATAAACGATGCATCTACAACAGATCCTAGACTCTTGTCAAGAAGGTTCACTCAGTAACCTAAGGTCGTGTTCGTTCCGAACTGGCTTGTGTTACTTATAATCGGGTAGGACTAAACGTTTAGTGAAGTAAGTGTTAATGTATGAGATTGAGTGTAGGTTAATTAGTTATAAAGGTAAAGATCTAATATATAGAAATAGGAATAGTCTTTAACTTTATATATATACCACAGGACCGGAATAACGTTTTTCTATATATCTTAACACTCCTACTTAATCCCTTAGTAAATATAATTAAAAGTCTCCTTTATATACTTATTTTTCCTTAATACATCCCCTTTAAAAACCTTAAAAAATACCTTTATAGGTAAAAAGTAAGAAAGTGTTAGTCTATATTAAATAGATAATATCTATCTTAATATAAGTAAATTACTCCTATTACTTTAAGAAGGAGTAATATATTAATATAACTAATTATTTATCTTTTAATAAGTCTAAAGGTATTTTAAAACTTTTTAAATTTAGGAATTAATAAAGCTTTTATAAAACTATTTATAACTTATTTATTTATAAAAATATAAAAGAATTTAATATCTCTATTTAACACTCTTTCCTTATAGTAATATTTTCTTAAAGTAATATATTTTAATTTTATATAGAATTATAGATTTTTAGACATTATAATTACTTCTTAATTATTACTAAAAATAACTATTACCTTTAGATTAAATTAGTTTAATATTTATCTTAATAATTTATCTATTAATCTTTATAACTATATAGCTTCTTTAACTACTTAAGTTTATTTTATATACTTAGTTTTATAAGTTAATAAGGTAATAATTAGCTACCTTTTTAAACTTTAATTAATTATACCACTTTTAAGATTAAAAATATATTCTAATATAAATTGTCTTATCTTAAGATTAGCTTCCTAATCTAAATTAATATACCTTATAGTATTTCTAATGTCTTTAAAAAAGGTTAGGATATAGTCTATTATACCCTTAAGATACCTTAAAACCTATTTTACGGTTTAAATATATATATTTATTAGATTTTTTAAAAATTAACTATATAATAATACTATATATATAATATTTAGTCTAGTTCTTAATATTATATATATAAAAGATCTAATTACTCTGGCATATTAATTCTTTTCTTCTTAGGTTACTTTATATCCTTTATTAACTGGCTTAAGTCTTATATTAACTATAATTAGGATTTAAACCGGTTTATAATATTCTATTTTTAATTCCTTAAGTATTTTCTAAATATATATATATTAAGATAAATAAAATATTTAATCTTTTCTATTTCTTTTAATTATAATACTAAGGTAATAGTAATAAGGTCTTAGGTTAGTTATTTAAAATCTCTTTAATAATCCCTTTTTAACTTAATTAATTTTAATTATATATTTTCTAATAATTAATAAGTTATCTATATAGACTATAATAAATATTAAATCTTTAATAAAGACTTTTATATTTAAGTATAATAATTTAAAGCCAAGTTAACATAAATACTTTAATAATATTTTATACTAGATTCTTAGTAATTACTTAAAACTATAAAGGGCTTTTTAGAGTTTATATAATTATCCTAATTTATTATTAAAGCCTTTATGTTATCATACGTAGATACTTTTATTAATTTATCTATATAGAAATACTATTTTAATATCTATTTATTTAATATATAAATTAAGAGATATAGCTATTATAAAGATAGCTTTATAACTTATTAGTTTAACTATAGATATAAATATCTTATAATAGTTAATACCTTCCTATTACTTAAAGCCTTTTATAATAAAATATTTTTTATATTTAATAATTTATCTATTTACTTTTCGTTTTAATTTATATACCTATTTTCCTTATAATAAATTAATATTTACTAGTAAATATATAAAATACTATATTCTATTATCTTTAATTAACTTTAGTTTTTTATTTATTACTTTCTTTTACTTATTATATCTTAAGCTTACTTTTACTTTTTTATATATTTTTAGTTTCTCTGGTTTAATATTAATATTTACCGAAATTAGAGAAATTAATAATATTAAGAGGCTAAGGAGTAATACTTCTTTATTTAGAGCTAAGAGGGTAAATCTTAATAACTATTAAGTTATATATAGGATTTTAAATTAAGGATTTTCTTAAATAGTTATACTTAGGACTTAATATAAATCTATAATAATATAGTTATTTAATTACCTTTTAAATAAAGCGTAATAAATTATATTATTTATTTAACTTTTATTAAATTAATTATTTAATTAAATTTAACTTTAATTTAATAAGTTTAAGTTTAATAGTATATATAAGTCTAGATTTAAGTTTAATAGTATATATAAATTTTATAATATATACTTTTAAACTATACCTAATCTAGAAAGTAGTAATTTAAATAAGATTAGAATTAGTTTAAAAGGATTTAGCCTTTTCTTATAAATTATTAATTTAGCTTTTTACTTTTTAATAAGATTTTTATTAAAAATTATATTATTTAAAATAAAGATTTTATCTTTTTTATTAAGAAAAATATAATTTTAATTTCCTTAATACTTAATAAGTTAGTATAGAATGGCTTTTTCTTAAAGTTTTTTTTATTTAGCTAAGGGAAGGAGTATATATCTTTAAGATCTAATTACTCTAAGATATTTAATATTTAATTAATCTTTAGTCCATACTTTATATAAAGTAATATTTATTCCTGCCACTAGATTTAGATTTTAAAGATAATTATATATCTTAAGGATAAATAGCTACCACTTTATATTAAGTTTTAATACTATTATAGTTAGGTTAAGTTTTTTAAGTATAATTCTATTTAAGACTTTTATATAGCTATTTTATTAATATTAATCTATTACGGTATGTACTAAATTAATTCCTAAGTTATTATATCGGTAATATATTAAGTAGGATATATTTTCTTTACCTTTATTAAGTCTAAGGAAATAAAGATATTAAGTTAGTAATTCTCTAGATTTAAGGAGTTAATAAAAGATATTCTTAAATTCTAATTTCTCCTTTAATAAATAAATCTAAGTTATATTTATATAGTTATCTAGGAATAATACCTAGTATTAATATCTATTAATACCTCGATTTAGAAATAGACCTAAGATATTTATATATAAGCTTTTAAATAATTAAATTCCTTTCTTAATAGACTTTATATATAGGACTTCTTTTATTTTTCTAAGATAGTATCTATTATATATTTCCCTAGATTTAATTAATTATAATCTAATTATTATTAACTTTAATCTTTTAATATTTCTTTCTTTAAGATATTTAAGTCTATTATACTAGATATATAGATTTAGATTATAGATCTAAAAAGATATAAAGGCAGTTTTAAAACCTTATTTATATTTATTAATAATATAAACTTTACTTCTTTTAGTTATAGTAATAATAACTTATCCTTTTAAGGTAATAACCGCCTTTTTATATTAAAATAGGATTATTACTCTTTAAGTTTTTAATATTAAGACTAAAATAAAATTAATATATATATTTAGAATAAGTAAAGACTTTTAAAGAATTACTATCTTTCCGGTTTTTATATTTATTTTATAAATTCTAATTCCCTTTAATATAACTTAAGTATTTATAATACTATTTACCGGTTTTTTTATATAATTAGAAAGTATTATAAATTTATCTTAGTAATAGAATATATATAAAGACGCTTTACTATTTAGGATATATATTTATTACAAGGTTTAGGCTGTCTAGGATAGCTTAGATTTAAATATAACTTAATTATATACTATATATATTAAGTCTAGGAAGTATAATATTATTATAACGCTTTTAGTATATCTTAAGTTAATTACCATTTTATTAAATAACTTTATTTTTACCTTCTTTTTTTTCCTTTTATTTAATTTATTATAAAATCTTTTCTTAAGTTTTAAATAAAGTTAAAAACACTTGTCTTCGGTATATCTAGTTCTTTTATAATAATTATAGGTTTTAATATTAAATTTTAAAGTTTAGGCTAGTAATATAGTTTAAGACTCTCTTTACTTTTATTTATATTTTTTTTATTTAGCCTTAAAGACTACAGTTTTAAAGGTTACTATAGGTATAATAATTATACTATTTTTATCTCTTTTAAAAAAGAGATTATAATTTTAATACAATACTATAAGGAAAACTATATATAATATTCCCAGTCTAGTTAGAAATTTATTTATAAACTAGGGATATTTAATTTAATAGGTTTTATTAAGTTTAAGATATACTAATTATATTTCTTTTAGTTTTTTAGTAAATTATATAATATTATTATAAAAATTAAGTATAAGTTTATTATATCTTTAATTAAGTTCTTAGAAGTTAGTATTTCCTTTTAGTTAAAACGATAATTTAATTTTAAAACCTATAATTATAAGTACTTTAGGTTTANATTCTTTTCTTTAATAATAAAAATAAGTCTTTTTATATTAAATATATCTTTAATTAGGATTAAATAAGTTATATTTCGGCTTAGGAGATTACTATACCTTACTATTACTAGATAATCTTATATTTCCTAGTTTTATAATATCTATTAACTAGGAGATTCTAACTTTAAAATTATAATTAAGTTAATTAACCCTCTGGTTAAGTCCTTTATAATTAATATATTATAATATAAAAACTTTAATTATAAGAAGTAAGTAATCTAGACTATATTATAATTTCTATTTAAGGTTAATTATTTCTTTAAGGTAAGCTTATTTATCTTTATTTTTAATTCAGGATAGTAAAGGTAAGGAAATATTTAGTATAGAGCTTTTAAAGTCTAACTTATCTTTAGTTAATTAAATTAATTAAACTTTAAGTCTTTAGATATTAATTAAACTAATTAAGGAAAGGGATTCTTTAAATATAAATTATCTAAATAAAACTAAGCTATTTAAAATATTAACTAAGTAATAGTCCTTATTAATTTAAAATTATAATTAAAAGATCTTAAGAAATGCCTTTATAAAATATAAAAAGTATTCTTTATAAAGAAATTTAAAGAAATTAGGTTTCTTAAAAAGATATTAAGGATAAAGGCTATATTTATATTAAGATATTTTTAGTATAATTTTCTTTAAAAATAAGGTTTTTTAAAATAATAATAAAAAATAAGAGATGATTTGTGTTTCAGAGCATTGCAGATATCACTTAGCGAAAAATGCGTCTGTTACAGTAGCTTTGTTACGAGGTTTTACTTTTAGACCAGGGTGGTGGTCGGGCTCTTCGCCTGTTCCCCGAGAAAGTCTGAAGCAGAGCACCCCATGCCCGAAGAAATCATGATATCTATGAGTCGACTAGACTCGGCTTTCTGGTCGACTTACTACTGATGATTGACTTTGTGGGAGATACTCTTTTACACTGTGTCATTCTTCGCAGCAGTGTTCGGTCCTAGCCACCCTCCTAGTCCCCAAGGAATTCCACCAGAAGAGTAACTGGCAATTCCATGATCAAAGGTCTGTGACACGGTCTCATATTGACAGTGTTTTTAGTCGTAAAACTTTTCAATAAAGACTCCTCCCCGATTTATTTATTGCTATACCCAAATCATACTGAGACCCTTTCGCCATGGAGAAACACGGGCCGTTTCCGATTCTTCACCCGTCCTACCGTAGTACATATTAAGAGTGAAGCTCAAAATACATATTTCATTGTTCATAACTGCATTTCGACTTTTCGTATGGCAACTTCTATATTTTGCTTTCGTGAGTTTGTTTATAACTGAAATACTCTGGACAGCCTGTTCAAGCGATCTGTTGAGATAACATCTGAATGCACGATTATTAAGATTCTGTTCACGATTTATATTTTCACATGTCATGCTTGAGGCAGCGCGGGCCGTCACCAGAGTCATTGTAATATTCATAAATCAAAACGACCATCAGTTTTCTACTTGCTATTTGATATATGATTGCTATTCCCTAATTCGAAAATGCCAAGAATATCTTCTGTCATAATTCATTAAATACAACGCACCATTTCCTTAACTCCTCTAACACACGATCTCCAATGTCCAAATGCAAAACTATGCGTATCTATGTACCAAGGGCGGTGCACTCGGCATTTGAGTAACTCCTCCAGTGTTCCCAAGTGCGGGGGCATTTAACCCGTCGCTGAAACTACCACTCTGAAGTTGAGTACCCTTTTGTCTCCTCCTCCTCTTTCGAATGCAGGAACAGACTAGACAAAGTGCCAACAGGATTATAAACCCGCCAACAGAAGCTGAAGTCGCAATGATAACTGTCCGGTTATTGTCGACCCAGCTCCCTCCGGATCCATTGGTTCTAGAATCTTCATCTTCGTCACAATTCTGCTCGTCGATGGGACATTGGCTTGAACTCCCATCGCATGTCTCCTCCGGGTCACAATCCGATGTGCTCTCTCTGCAGACTAGACCGCTCTGAGCAACTCGGCATTCGTCCGTGCAACATCCGTTCGTTGCTGGATCACACTCTGCGCCACTTCTTAACTGACATGTAGACGGATTACAGCAAGAGTCTGTTGGGCACCCATTCTCACCGCCGCAGTCGCACGTCTCCCCAGGCTCGACGATACCATTGCCGCACTCACTATCGTTGACATCAGGGACATCGTCCTCGCTTACTAGGCAGCTCGTATCAATTTGATCTTGTCCTATGCCGGTGCAGATACTGCCTATTGTGCAGGGCGAAAACTCCTCAAGGCCGGGTGAGCTTTGTGGGTTCATGAGATATTGGTTGCGGGCATCACAGGTCGATTGACTCAGTGGGCAGCAGTTGTCGGACCGGGAATATCCGGTGCTCCCACAGTCGCTGGATGTGCAATCGTGGGCTGCTCCAAAGTTATGCGCCAGTTCGTGCGCAAAGACTTGCCATTCGGCTGCTGTACGAACCACCACGTTTGCTGATCCAACACCACCGCCTCGCCATGATGATCCCCGTGATCTGTTGCAAAGACTTCCGATCCAGGCTATGCCAACCGTGTTACCACTTCTGCACGCAGTCATTAAAGACCAAACAGCGTTGTTATCCCGCAATCTACTTCTCCATCGAGTAAATAGGTTCAGGCGCTCACTGATATCGACGTTCGCGGTACACCCAAGGTTCCATGGCATTGAGCTGGGAGCAGTTGACGGGCAAGACGGATCACTAATAGTCAAGTTTTGGATTGCCAGAGCGATGTTGAAGGTATCTTCATAGAGCTGCGAAGCGACATTGACTTGAGAGATAATATTATCCCGAGCGTCCTGCATAGAGTTGAACTCTGCTGTGTATGAGCAGTCGGCTGCGATCCCTATCAACGCGACTCTCCTCGATGAGGGGCATCCGTCGGTCGATCCGATGTAGTCAGCGGGATCGAACCAGTCGTTTGGTGTTTGTCTTCGAGTATGCCCAAGCGTGGGACTGTGTGATTCGTCTGTTTGTTCGCCCCCAAATACTACTTCGTGGCGACGTCGATCATCGAATCGTTGGGCTTCACACGTCGAAGCCTGTGGGGACGACCTCTGCGCAATAATACTATTACTGTCGTCGTGTGACTCCCTCCAGACTACCATTTTCTGTGGTCCTTCTTGTCGCTCACTACCCTGCTGTCGTGCCTGGCGATAATTTGAATCCAGTGAAATATGATGATACATTCCGTCATTCGTGAAAGTACCCTCAATAATGTGTCGGCCTTCTCGGAATCTAACCATAAGTCGTGCCCATCCTACTCTTCTTTGTGCCTGCTTCTCGGCATCGTTAACAAAAGCTGCTCCCCTGTATAATAATGGGGGTCCGCTCCTCAAGTCCGCGATGACCTCATTATTAGGCGAGGATTTGATATGCTCGATGGTCGTGAGGCGTGATAAAATATTTCGAGATGGTTGTAAATTTAATGTGATGTGTTGGTTCTCATGTGGTACCTCGAATTCTACCTGGAATGAAGAAGCGCCAGTGATTGTATGGGGATCTTGCGAAAATTCGAGAGTCTCAATAGTCGATGATTGATCAATGGTATCTCTGGTCAAGGAAAGAGCTACAGGAAACGACGTCAGTCATGAAAAGCATCATATTGGGATATCGGCTTACCTTGCACTGTGCTTAAAGAGAAGACCTGCAAAAGAAGACAGAAACCGGTTAAGAGACCCATAGCTGGATGCTTCGAATATGGTATCCGTCAAGCAGAGAGAAGCAGCCTTGTAGATCAAACATCTAGGGAAATGCAATAGGATTGTACGAAATATATGTTTTCATATCATTCGGAGTTTACCTGTCCTGAAAACCGGCCCCATCTATGACACGGGCACCATAGGCAATCTCTTGGCCAGTTAGCAAGCCAAGCCCTAAGTCGCCTGGGCAGACCGGCTTCTTCCAAGGAGGCTGAGCCACTCGGACGTCGTAATAGTTTTGGTTCTGTGTTGCACAAGCTCGGAGGTCGGGTTGCGCGAGGTTTCCATCACGTTTCGCCCAAGGCCAATTCGACACGTTTATTGTAATAAGATGATGTCCCCAAATGACTTTAATTATTTAGTTCTGTGTATTACAGGTAATGCATCGATCAATTACGATTAACTCTATTGCTCTCTGGTATGCAAAAATATTGCACCTGTCAATGATGATACCGCACTAGTTTCATTGCACCCTCATAATAAGCTTAAATGTTTATCATCCGGTCTGGCCGGGCTTCGGGCCCCGCCATTGGGAATATTTTATGGTAAATGTCGGAGATGCTGACAGGCCAGTGCCTCTAAATCCGAAAGGCGATAACCTTATCCACCCACAAGGGTTCAATGACGCCCGAGCTGACGTACGCCATCTTGGCATTGGAAATGTCAGCATCACAAATAAGGCCGCGTGGTGCGTAGAATGTGGAAAAACCACTTTTCTAGACTCAATTCCAAGACATGAAAAAGCTTCTTGTTCACCGTCTCGCATTGTTTCGTAGTTGATTGGTGAAGAGTATCATGGGCTCGGATGATAAGTGCTTTCCAGGGCCCTGGCTAGGATAAAGCCGCGGATTTACTGGATCGCAAATGGCTGTTACAGAAAGTTAGAAACGTTGACGATGTGGACGGAAGGTTGGTGACACGCGGGATGCAAGATAAGTCGTGGAAAGACTGGCCAAATGCAGAGTCGCATTTCTGACCGGTAATGTATTGAGGCAGTGTATATACTGACTCGTGCTGTCGTCCATTCTCGAGCAAGGCCAAAGCATTCAGATTGGCAGTGTCTGAAGGCTTCAGGGTATGCACCGAAGTATGCACAGAATGCTTCCTCAAAACTCTATGACGCCAGGCCAAGAACGAGCTGTGCATGATCAGCGGCAGGGAATTAGTGCACCACTACCAAAACACACTATTAGCATAGCCTCCTCGCAGACAAAGAAAAGCTCTCAGACATTTCTGAATGCTTGGCTAGTCTTAGTCGTCATCCAATGCTTGGTGAAAGTCTCGGCAGCTAAGTCAGCTTTGTAAGCACAACGGTAGTATACACAGCGTGGCAAAGGATCAGCGACCCGCTGGAGCTACTAACGTTGCAAGTCAGAAGTGGTTGATAGTCGAGATTCTATCTTTCTTCCAGGGACGGAGCAAGCTCGACTACGAGATCACAACCGGTGGCGGAAGGGATGGCGCCTTTCTAGCCCAGCTGTTACCTTATCTAATAAGATATGGTTCACTCTCCAGGGTAGGCCATTCGTACTGGATGACGCCATGGTACCGATTCAAATCAAAATGACCAACATGCTGTTTTCTTGTTTATAGAGTTCTGTCTGTCTTGTTGCCATGTCTACCAGAAGTTCGGGCCTCACTTTCTCAAATAGGTAGTTGGTGGTGGATTGAAAAGCAGGAACACTGTATCAATTCTGGCGAAGCACTCCATTTGGTGAAATCGGGTTGCGATGTTTTTTCCAAGAGAGTGTTTCTGTGCGTCAAACAAACTCGTGCCTGGCGAATCTCCCAAATTCCTTTACGCTAATCAAGCCAACTCAAAAGATATCGCAGCAAGACATACAGGACTTTATGAGCAAAAAGCTTCTCCTGTTGTAATTGTCGTTGATCAAAAAGGTTCACCCGCAGTACTATGCTGCTGTGTATGTTTTGTGGCACTGGTAAATCGGCCAGCTAATTTATATGCATACGCTAACCGACCTTGTTTTAGTTAACTAGCCCAATGCCAATGTTGCCTTAGTGGCTCGGATTTGGAGCAAGTTTTGCCATGAGTCGGATTAAGAGACCTATTTCTTGTTAACTCCGGAATAGGACTTATAAAACCAGCATTGAGAGATGATAGATAATTTCTTGTCTATGGCTAGAAAGGATCCCCCATTCGCATTCCCCGACCGAAGATAATGGCGAACATTCTAGTTACTGGTGCAAACCGTGGAATTGGCTATGCCATTGTACAAGCCATCGCTACCCGTCTACCGTCATCCAATATTATCCTTGGGTGCCGAAGTAAAGACGCAGCACAAGAAGCGATCCAATTACTTCGTGAAAATGACGTGACGGCCCAGCTTGGCTATGTTGAGATCGATATTGAGAGCGATGCCTCAATTGAAGCGGCGGCAGTGTGGTTAGAACAAAAGTATGGGAGGTTGGATGGTAAGTAGGCATTACCTTTTGTAGTCCGCGAATACCTGAGTGCCAGAATATCTGACTTTGGCAGTTCTCATTAACAACGCTGGCAAAGTTCAAGAGCGAGCGTCAGATAAGCTGTCAGATATCCGAGATGCATCAAATTCCTGTTACAATAACCTTATCACGTCGAACACAGTCGTCGTTCATGCCTTCAGTAAGCTACTGAGGAAGAGTGCTTGGCCAAGGGTCATTATGGTTTCTAGTGCGCGTGGCAGTATGACAAGAACAACCAACAAGGAGGTACAAGAAATAACACTATGTATGGTTACATAGGCTTACGTCCGTTTTAGCTGCCTCCCGTCGCCAACATCGACTACTGTGTCTCGAAAGCCGGCCTCAACATGCTCTTGCTCCATTTGCAAATTGCCGAGAATCACAGAGAAGGGCAGGCTGGGATAACATTCTGGGCTGTTAGCCCGGGCCATTGTAAGACAGCGTTTAATGGCTACAGGGGTAAGAAAGATCCCATTGAGGGGGCTGAGTCTGTATTTAGATTACTTGAGTCGACGAAGGGTGACATTGACGGGGGAACATTCTTGGAGTATGAGAATGGCGATTTTCAACAGGTGCCTTGGTAGTCCGGTTCATGTTTCAACCAACTGCCCTCTTGATGATCTATCGTGCTCTCCAATATTCATTACTCTTCGGAGTGCTCCAAATCTTCAAGGAAACCCACAAGCCAGTCCCCTCCAAGTGCTAGTGCAATATCATCCGCACGCCTTTGCTTCATCGTTCCAAAAGCCTCGGTACATACATCTACAAGAACACAAGCTAGATTTGAGTTAACTCCTTTTGTGGTCTCTTTGAACCAGTCCAAAGATTTCTGAATACGGTCACTGTCTCTTTCAAACTCGGGATGCTGGAGATCGTTCAGATTGTTGATTGTCAATAGCACCATTGCCGATGTGTATGTGCATGTAACCATCCTACAGTCGTTAGTCCATACTGCAGCTCGTAGGTTCATGGTTTCTTACCATCTTAGCCATTCATGTTTGAGACAGACCTGCTCATATAAGATCATGAAATCTCGAGATTCCGCTACCATTCCCGTCCACTCGCCTGGTAGTTGCAAGGTTTTACTTCCTCTGCCATGATCTCGTAGGCTCATCACCCACTGCTCATCCCAAGCGTGGGCTTGAGTGTTGAGTACCAAGCAAAACAGACTAGTTGTATGCAGGATGCAGAAAAAGGAAGCCATGGAAGGATTGTTGCACGTTGTCGCAATGACATTAGTGGCCCTGAAGTCCATTGGGATAGAGGCTTTCCACTCTTCGAGTGCTTTGGTAATATCTTCTCTCGTCGCTTGTCGCTCCTCCGGGCTCCTTTTTGACGCTCGAGTCGAGTATAGGTGGTCATAGACACTGCCCTGAATATGAGCTAGTTGTACACGAGCTTGGAAATAATCCATTTTGCTATTCCCATCAGCTGTGGTAACTATACCGGCTGCAGAATCGCCTCCCTCAATCGCGGCCGTAGATGCGGGTATGTCGACATCTATATCGTCATCAAGCTGTACCGAAGGTTGCTGGGTGCGCATACTAAGGTCCTTGTCCACTATGTAAGCTAACCAGAAGACGCGAGCATGCTGCGTTCTCTCGGTAACATCCAAATGCGCTGAATAACGGCGGTCATGGAGCCCCATTTTGTGAATGAGACGCATCGCTGCTGAAATAATGACTAAAGCTGGCGTTTTATCTGCACCATGTGTCTGAAGCACCATTGCCATTCCGACTAGTGTCTGGATGTTGAGAAGACGAGTATCGCCGAGCGTGACAGCCCACACAACAGACTGCGCCTTATCTATATAGTCACTTGCTAATCCATACTGTAAGTCTGGGTCTTCGCCATTTGGTATTTGTTGACAAGCCAAGGCTAGCACAACATTGATTGCGGCCCATGCAACAGGGTCACGTTGTCGAGGTTGAAGAGCGTAGGTTTCTCCCACCAGACGGAGGAGGGAGTCAGGATGGAAGAGTGGAAGAACGGAGTTAACGGTATTGAGAAATGTGCCAACCATGTGCATAGTCTGCTGCAGCGGTGGCAGTTTCATCAAGGGAACTGCATTGCCAACTTGAGCCAGCCCGTCTCCAGAGCCCACGGATGGCGAGAGTGCAGAGAAATCGGGTGTAACATCTTCGATCTGGTACTGGGCCTGAGAGCAATTTTAGTATACACCCCCAGTTCTGGAATCTCCTGGTAAATTACTAATTTGTCCTGCAATTGTTGAATCTCTGCTTGTAGGATCCGAATCTCGTCAGCCTCTGACGTTTCGCCGGTCTGTGGCGCCTTGGGCTTCCATTTTCTGCTCCGAGCTGTGTGTGTACAAGATGTCTTATAATTGACACAGTTTGAACATCGCGGTTGCTGCCCATCACACTTTATCTTTCGAGTGTAGCAGAGGTCGCAAGCCTTGGAGAGTCGTCAGCGCCGCTGACTGAGGTCACTTGGAAGCTATACCTTTCTTGGACGATGGTTTGCTTGCATTGTGCAGCGTGTTGGAAATATTTCCGTAAATGGTATTAATCTTTCTGATACGAGATCCAAGAGTGTGATGATTTCGATGCTTCCACGGAGGTTGTTGGTAGTGGGTATATCATGGTAATGCAGCCGCTTCCGCGGAAGCGGAGGCGGCTGACCAAGCAGGTGATTTCTAAAAATAATCATCTTGACACCTCCAAGAACCAAGCAACTAAGCCTGTTTCGGACACATTTTCACTTGATTCTGATCGTACATCAAGCATCAATCAGTTCTTTCGAGTGTTCTTCCTATCTTCTTATGGTTATCCGATAAGGAAATCATGGCCTTAAATGGAATACGCTGGCACTTTACGATTTCATTTAGCCTTAGCGGCCCCATCTCGAGATTATAGAAGCTTCAAAACTACTCCAGCAGAGAGCCTCATAACCCCTTCACAGAATTCACTTTTGTATAGTATTGGGTAAACCGTTCAATAGTCAGGTGATAAAAAATGTGAGGGTATCCCCATTATGTTAGTTCTAAGGTTATCCAAATCTCTAATACGAATATCATACGCTTATCTCAATTCCCTGGTATCTATGCTCCCTCCTCTCTTATTTTCAGCCGTCCTTATATATCATTTGTTTTGGTGTGCTTGCACATTTGGTACAAAACTTGCCCGGCCAGTTGCCTCGTCAAAGATATTATAGCCGATATCTGCCGCATTCGGTGGGGTATACACTATTACAAGAAAGTTAGTTTAGACTCGACTATCAAGACAAGGGAAAGGCTTACGATGTAGGGAGACGGCCACCTGTGTGGGATGCGGGTTGTGCACGCGATGCAAGCCAATGCTATCTGAGATGTATGTGACTTGATCGGCCTGATGTGTAGTCTTGCTCTTGATCGATAGAGGATTGTTTTCGCAACCCTTTCTAGGCATCTTGTATACCGTCTCTGTGAGCTCTCCTGCCAAAACCTTCATGATGCAGTGTGCATTGGCGTGGTCGTGGATTGGTGATCCTTTTCCTGGGTTCCACACTAGCAATAGCTTTGTACATCCGTTAGCTTCAACAAGACTCGACTGCAGAGGGTTACGTTGAACTAACAATGTTCGCTTTTTGGTTGATATTCACAATCGCGTTGCGTGTGTAATTCTTACCGGGGCAGTTGTGGTAATATTTCGCCCAGTCATTAGGATTGGACATGTACTTCCGTGCCAGGGAAATGAGGTAGTCCTCGTCAACCTCATCGCATCCAATACCACCAGACTCTCCCAAGTGTACTTTGATATCACGAACAAAGTCATCCAGAGAATAGACTTTTGGACTTTCAATGTTTTGAAAGGAAGAAGTTGCTCGGCACGATGTTTGTGGCTGGGTTAGTGGCAGTGGTGCAAAACGTTGAGATACTGCAGCCATTGTGACGGATTTTGTGTATTACGATTGGACGAAGGATAGTTGGCGTGTGACAAGATTCGGATGAACATTCAAATTGAGATGGTAAAAAGGGGACTGATAGATAGCTGACTCCGACTTCAACATGTAATATGATGCTTGCTGAAAGAACAACTTGGCAAACTAATATGTGAATGCAAGAGACTTCGGTCGGCGACTCAAACTCAAAGGTGATTGGCTGAAGACTATGCAGTCAGCAAATACCGGAGAACTCCGCTTCTTTCTGGTCGGCGATTGAACTGCCGAAGCAAGGGTCTACTTGCTTGATACGAGGTGTTCGACTACCCAAAAGTGTTGTCATGAGATTATTTACAACTGAAGATTCTTTGTAACTCAAGATATTCAGCTTTACAACGATTTTACTCTTAACCCTACTGAGGAGGTTCTGTACATGAAATAATGTGTATCACTAGCTGAGTTTTCTGCTGATGTTTTGTACTGTACAGGATGTGGATAAGCCGGCTCTTATCGGCTGTAATCTACTGGCCCAGGTATTGATAAGCCGAGCTTAATTGTCCGCTAGCCAATAGTCAGACAGAACCACTGTTGACAGAGACCCACCAGGCTGAGTGGAATTTTGTGGTTCTAGTCTTCGTGGTTTGCTTTTAGACCTCTGAGATAACATGATCATTACCTGATCGCCTTTATGATCTCTCTGTAGCTACAGTGAGACCCCCCAAAGCCTTGAAGATCTCTATCACATGAACACAAGATTGACTCAACCATGAATTAGCCGCCTCATCCCTTATCTCACCGCCATATTTGTGCAACCAAGCCAAACCTCGCTTATCATCTTCAATCGCCGACTCATCAGCCCAACACCGAACCCACCGTCCTCTCACCATCTTCCATCACACCTCCCGAGCAGATCACCATGACCGTCTCATCTTCTGGATCGGTTAAGTCAAGCGGCATAGCAGCGCTAGCCTGCACCGTCTGCAGAAAGCAACACCTCAAATGCGATGCGGGGAAACCCTCGTGTGCGCGATGCACAGAGTCGCAGCAGGTATGCTTCTACGAGCCGTCGCGACGCGGTGGACGGCGTAAGAAGCATCGCTCTGTGGCTCTCGAGTCATCGCTGCAGTCACATCCGAGGAGGCCAGCGATGAGGTCTTCTCAAAGCGATACGACGGGGTTTGTGGAATGTGTAACTGTTAATCCTATCAGTTTACCCATTACACCGACCTCTTCACAGGAATTACTGCCGAGTTCTAATATGTCACAAACATCAACTATCAACAACTTATTACAGCAGACGCCGCGACAATCACGAAACTCTCCTCCGCCCGAAGGCTCACGAGACGAGAGGAGGGCCAGTGGGGATGGCACTCAAGAAAATCGCCCACCGCCACCATTGCAGCAGCTAAATGATCCTGCTATGTCGTTTTATCATCATTTAGACCCCGGACTAATAACACAAACCATCAACAATGGTGCGCTAAGCCTAAACACTCATATACAGCCATCTTCCGATGGCGATCGCCTACTTCGGCTCTATTATGAAAATTTCCACAACGCTCACCCGTTCTTGGTTCCCAGTTCTGTCTTCACATCTCGAAACTATCCGCCATATTTGCGGCGCATGGTAGACTACGCTGGCTCTCACTATGCGCCTTCGGGACCCAACACACAGCTGCAGGCTCAGGTAGCAACAGACATGATGTCAATAACTGAAAATTCAACATGCATGGTTCAGACACTTCTGGTCTACTCAATTCTCTTGTTCTTCAACAGCGACTTGGATGCAGCTAGCAAAACTTTCGAACGATGCACTCAGATGGCGCTGGATCTCGGTATGCATCTTACAGATTTCGCATCGGCTAGACAACTCGACAATCCTATTGAGGGCGAGAGTCTGAGAAGAACTTGGTGGGAGATATATGTTACTGATATCTTCATGGGTATACCTCCTAAAACGATGAACCTGCGTTGCAGTAGCACTCCGCCCAAAGTTTGCTTGCCATGCGAAGAAGCCTTTTACAACGGACGATTAGATATCCCACAGCCCCACCACGTTCTCGAGTTCAAGAGAAGAGTAATTTCTACTGGCGATGTGACGTTTTCGTCCTTCAGCTACCGTATCGAAGCTGCTACTATCCTCGGTCGTGTTTTGCTGTTAAACCAATTGAAGAACACCAGCCATGACCAAACACAGTCGATTGAGAATGCCCTCCTCAGCTGGTCGAACCACTTACCGGCCGAAAAGCTGGAAATCGTGGACTCGTATGGAAATATCGATGAGATGATGTTTCAGGCTCACATGATCATTGCTTTGGCAAGCATGCTGTTACATCTCCCTCGAAGCAATTTGTACTCCCTACTCGCAGACGTCAAAGATCCGTTTCTACCCTTTTCGCAAAACCATCCTCTATCAACATCCACAGTTTTGATTCAAGGCATCAAAGCAACGGACGCTTCTCGACGGATATCCGATTGCATATCGTTGTGTCCCAATGTACCGAAACATACACCTTTCGTTATACCAGCCCTCGTACTCTGTGGCTTCATCCAACTCGCTACCTCCCGGGGGCATCCCGAAGAATGCTTCGAGCATCACTACAATCGTGTGACGCTGGTGCTAGGCTGTCTAAAGAGCGCACGGCGAATGTGGCGCATGGCTGAGTCCGAGTATGATCGTCTTCGCTGTTGCGCCTCAGAACTTGTTGCCGACGCTATGGATAGGATGAATGCACTGCCATTGTCACAAACGATACCTTATTCTTCTAGTTCGATGCCTAGTGCAGGTGAGCTAGGAGGGGATATGGCCTTGGTATCGCCAGGCCGTGGGAACACAGAATCGGCCATGTCTAGATTTGATCCCTTGTTTCTGGATCCTGTCTGTTACGATTATTCTCTGTTTAGCGCTTTACCAGATTTCCACAGCTCCTAAGGCCAGGCGTTGGTATTTTATAATTGTTACTGGTTCTGCATCTATATATTCAGGGAGAATATTTGGTCTTGCATCGCTTTGAAAATTAATTATTGGTTGGATTTTCAATTGACATCAGGGTCACTTGTCTCAATGATATTGAACCTCAAGAAATTGATTGGTTGAGCGCCGATATCACTGGTTTTCCAAATATTGCTAAGCGCCGGGAGGCATCTTCCAAGGCAGATTGGGCGCCCTTCACAACCAGATCACAGCCCGACTTTTTCCACTTCTGCCATGCGCAATGATCCACTAGATTGGCCTAATTTTGATAAAATCTTGCGATACAGCTTGTAACCCTTCTTCTTTCACTTGAAAGTCATATAATGGAGCCCAGTTCACCAGCAGCTTCTCCAACACGTGCCAGTATGAGCTCCAAGCATCTTTACCAGACCCCGCTCGACATTTCAAAACCTGAGATCAGGTTACTCGAGGTGATAGAGGACAAAGATGCCATCAGGTGCAGACTACACACCGCCACCTTCGACAGCACGCTCCGCTTTGCTGCATTATCCTACGTTTGGGGTGATGCAGCTGATACAAAAAGCATCGAAATCGATGGTGTCCAAATGACCGTCTCTAGAAGCCTCTCAAACGCCTTGAAGCATGTTCGGAAATACTGGGCATACGAATTTCCTGATAGAGACCAATCCCAGTTTAGGATTTGGGTCGATGCCGTGTGTATCAACCAGTCCGACAAAGCAGAACGCACTGAACAAGTCAAGCTCATGCGTGCAATCTACTCCTCAGCCGATCTCGTCCTTGGATGGCTCGGTGCAGACGACAATGAGAAGATCATAAGAGCAATTTGCACAATTACCACTATTGGAAATGTTTTTCGAGGAGCCAAATGGGACGTGGAAAAGCTGAAGGACCTCAAATGGCTAAAGAGATCTGGTCTTGTCGACGAGCCGGCCTGTGACAAATACTGGCAGTCACTCAACTATCTTGGAAGTTTGGCCTATTGGCAACGCATCTGGATCTTGCAAGAGAACATTCTGGCCTCGACACTTTTCTACATCACGCCCAATATGTCGGTCGAGTACGGCACGTTGATGAACACATGTACCATGTTCGACATTCTATCCCAGACGTTAACTGATGAGCGCATGAACAAGCCCGATTTCGTCCCCACCCACATTTGGTACATGTTCAATCCACCAAAACACACCGGATTCATCTCACTAAGAAACATTCTTCGCTTTGGCACTGCAAGAGTTCTTTACTCGAGTAAAGCGAAGGAGGACGACGTGGAGGAGCAGCGGCAGATTGATATCACTCTTGCGCAATATGCCAGTTTGCTTCAGGCAACTGACCCTCGTGACCATGTTTATGGACTCCTTGGTTTAAGTTCACTACCGATCAAGCCTGACTATTCAAAAGAAGTGAGAGAAGTATACGTTGACTACTGTCGTGCAATCCTTGATAAACAGGATGGGAAAACTAAGAAAGACCTCGTATTTCTCCGGGATGGTGGTGCCGGCGTCTTCGACGATTCTCTTGATATACCGTCATGGGCACCGCAGATTCCGTTGAGGGCATCTGGCGTTCCCACACTGATGTTCGACGAAAAGCTCGATCTCATTGATATTATGCTACGTCTGCCACCTCCAAGAATCTCCGGTGGGGTTCTAAGCCTATGTGGCATACGACTGCAGACTCTGAAGAGCATTGGAGGACCTCCAGAAATCCAGAATCTCCAGAAAGGTGGCAACACTTTTGACTGGATACAAGAATACATCAAGCGCATACCATTCTACGCAACCAAAATCCCATCAATCTGGGCGCTATTCCTGGTCGTCATGCGAATGCATAGACTGGTGACAGATACACCTACGCTGCTACTGCTGCAGAACTTCATCGCGCGACTGAATCTTGACATCCCAGTGAGTGATAGAACGCAGAGTGGTATTCCAAAATACTACCAGAGTCCTGAAATTGACGGGCTTTCTGTGATGATGTGTCTTGACGGCGGGAATAATCCTCAGCTCGCAACGTGTGTCTCCCCTCTGCTAGGACTCAAAGAATTGGATCATTCAAGCTCAAGCTCTGGAACAGTACAGCAATCGACTTCATTTTCTTTCACAGACCATCACGAGGCGTTGGAAGCGAGGACATTTGAAGTTAATTCTCGACTCATCTTCACACTTAAGCGAAACTACAACACCAAAATCTTTGAAACAGATCAAGGTTATCTGGGCTTGGGGCCACAGGATTGCAGAGTTGGGGATGTTATTTGCTTAATTGATGGCTATCAAGATCTTGTCCTGCTTCGCAAGCGTGGTGAGCAGTTTGTGTACGTTGGGCCGTGTATGGGATATGGAATCTCAGATATGTATATCAAGCGACAGGTAGAGCTTGGAGAGGTATTACTCGAAGCTTTCGACATGGTTTAGGAAGAGGATGGTTCTGAGAACCTAACAGAAAGGCTCGGAGGTCAGTAGAACAGGCAATGTGCCTAACGACAATGTGATTTACCATTCCAAACACCACAAGTCGCAAATATCGTCCGCATCGTTGATGGTGATCTACTAGTTTGCCTCAGCAGGCGATTCTGCCTTGGCGGGGAGTCATAACGCATGATTGGTTACTGCTCGCCAATAAGGCAGCCGGCGGACCAGCACCTGAAAGGCCTCCGTGCGGCTGAAGGATGACGTTTATCCGCCTTCATCTGAAGGTATCAGCTTACCTGCCTCTATTCTAAATACTTTACCTAACTACACGCAGTTCGATAAGATGACCACAAAGACCATGGAGAAACTCGGAACTCAGTGCGGGCAACCGATACCGCTGGATCCCACCGCCCACCAGGAAGCCGATACAGATACTCCCGGTCCATCTTGCGCCACTATACCACCAGAACAGACCGCTTCGCCAGATTATCCAAGGGGCCTTAAAGTTATTCGCGATGCATCGGATGCTATAGCCGACATATGTTTTGTGCATGGCTTAATCGGGAATCGCACAAGTGCGTGGACAGTAAGAGAAAACCCAGGCTTTTGGCCCAAAACGCTCCTAGCATTGAAGCTAGAGAAAACTCGCATACTTTCGTTTGGATACAACGCGTATGGCGATCCAAGCTGTACTGCATCGCCAGATACCTTCGTCGATCATGCATTGCGTCTTCTCGCCGAACTAACGAACAATCGACTTGCTTCAGGAGCGTCATCTCATCCTCTGATATTCGTGGCTCGAGGGCTGGGTGACTTGATCTGCAAATATGCCATGATACTTTCCCATACTAGCCTCAGTGATCTCACCCGTGGTGTCTATCAACATCTAGAGAGAATTATACACTTGGGTGCACCCGACGAAACAGACGAAGAGATAGCTGCCGAGAAAGCCTTTTCAAACAGTTCGCAGCGTCAATCAGCTGCGAGGATTGATATGGTTCAACCGCTATTCAACTCTTTGCTCAGGACCCAAGACGGGGAAGATAAGGCAACATATATGCCCCTCGATTTTGAATTGCAGTCAAATCGACATTCTACCTTCACCAAATCGACCGATTTGGCTAGACTTCACATTTGCGATAAAAGCCAAAGCAGTGGCAACCGCATAGATGCAACTACGCCTGGTGAATCCGAAACACCTGCAGTTTCAAGATTTATTACTGACTTGAAAGCTTCGATTGCTGGTATATGTAGGATCACATACTGAATTTTGCCGTAATATGAATGCTTACCATTCCTAGCTTCGAGGCGCCATGAAACATCCCACCATAACACTTCGAAGACAGAAAGTTTAGTAAGCACAAGTGTTGGGGTGGTGGGATTCTCACACAATCACAATGATGGAGCACCTCGTTTTCGAAGGCCAGTTCCTACCGCAACGAGGCCGCATGCAAGATCGCGATCTCCACGACCGATAACTTCTATCCAAACGACAATCGCAGTATCAAGCCCGTCACCACTTCCATCGACAAACTATCGCCGACCCGGTGCCTTCAAAGTGCGGCCATGCTATATAATATGCTTCCTAATGTTTCTCATCATTGCTGGAAGTGCCAGCCTGGGTATATACTACACCGTTCGCTTTGACAAGATGGGAGATGGTTTCACGGCTGCCGGCTGGATCGTTGCTATCGGCACTTTAGCATTAGCTGGCCCGTTGGCTCGGCACTACCCGTACTGTTCTTGCTGGGGTCCGAGGATACCTTACTCGTATGAGCTACGACGGATCAACACTTTCTCAAATATGTGAGGTCGTAGTAAGAAAGTTTTCTTGGGGGTCGAAAGCCCGATAGTTCAAAAAGTAAGGTTGTATGATAGAAACTTATATTTGAGACGTCACGAAGGTCATGTACTATTCATTACTTGGCAATGATCAGAAAGCAAAAACGTAACTTGTGCTTGCATATAGTCAAACTAGTTCAACGAGCAGGTCAGCTTTTCTCTACCCTTATTGAAATTTCTCTTATTATGATAAGACCTCCCGCTTTTTAGATTCCTATGACCGCGGTATGAATCAAGGATACCGGTTTTTTAAACCCCATCAGCTGATTATTGAAACCTCTCCAAGTCGTCCACATTATGGCACATAGGCCAGACTAGCAACCTCATCCGCTGCAATATCTCTCCCTTTCCTACCAGCTTGCACTCTATCTCCTAACTGTTTCGCAACTTTCTTCAAGACACCGCCATGATCCCCTGCCACCACCTCAAGAAAGCTTGCAGTCAAGCATTGACTTGTCCAGTCTGGTGTAGTATCTTTACAGCCCCATACACCCACGCCACTCGTTTCCGCCAGAGCAGCGTAGCTGTAGAGGTCGGCCCACAGGGGAAGGATTACATGTGGGATACCAGCCCTACATGGTATTTAGCAAGTACCAAGACATGTACAGATTTGGGATACCTACGCGATTGCTTCATGGTAGCAGTTTGATCCGCCATGGTGCACTGAGACTATGATATCTCCTGTTTCGAGAAGTGATGATGGGTCAGCTGTAAGCCAATTCGGCATTTTGAGTCTTTCACTTTCAAGGCACGGTATTAGTCTCTCCATGAAAGCGTCCGGGTACTCGCCCAGCTTGTTGAACTTCCAAAGTACTTGAACTTCGGTCCTGGAGAGCAACTCCGATATAGCCACCGACATAGCTGCTGCCCTAGTCTCGTCATACTACCAAAGATTAGCTTCGTCAATGGCGTTTATAGAGCCTTCTTCTTACGGCAAGATTACTTCCAAGATTTATAAGAACAGTAGGTGATCTCTTCATCCAAGCTACGATTTCGGGGTCTTGCTCTGCAGCCGAAGCACCTGAGAGGAGGATCGGACCAGAGCAGGTAACATTAGGAGGGACATAATCCACTGTTATCATAGCACCTTCAGTATTCTGCGTGATCCAGGGAACATCTGGGCGATGCATCCCGAACAGATTCAGTGGCTCTTGCAAGCCAAATTCCCTCAGCCGAGCCTTTTTTGTGGATGCATCAGGAGTAAACATGGCGCTGTAGATGTAACGAGCGTTCATATATATGTTTTCTGGGAGGTTTCTGAGAGGAACAGGGAAGCTAAACCCTGAAGAAGGACTGGCATTATGAGCAGTTAATTTTCTGAAGGTAATAAAGACGACTTACGCAGGATACTTCCACAGTCTGACCCAAAGCGGTTGCAACCCTAAGAAATGATCCACTAGTGTATTAGGCGTGACAAAAGCATGCTGTCGGTGTTTCTTGCGTGTGACATCAATTGCTGGCCGAAACCAACTATCCAGGACCACGACGGCTGGATTTACGTCGTCAATGATACTAGCAAGTTCATCATAAAGATAAACATGATCCTCGAACGTCCATGGCGATATCCACAGCTGTATATGCTCTGCGAGGGAGGCAATACCTCTCCAACCTGGGGGAGAGATAAAGCTTCGTCCTTCTTTAACAATTGCTTGCGCAAAGGTCAATCCAGTTAGACCATGAAAAGCAATATCCCTCGCGCCGGGAGATTGACGTCTTGCGAACGACGAAATTTTATCCAACTTCTGCTTGACACTTGGAAAAGACGCAAAATGGACTTCTATGTCCGAGTAGTTCTCCAATAGCGCTGATGCAGTTGCGAGGTGGACATTTGATAAGCCATGCTCGCTATTCGTGATAAAAAGGACAGTTTTGTTTCTGCCCTGGATATATGGCTCGCGCTGTGATGCGGTGTCGCTGGACAGGAAATAGGCAAGGGATACAATGAGCAACGCAGTGACAAAAATGAGTCTGGCGAACATGACGGATAAGCGGGGTCTAGACGGACATTTGGTGTGTGGCATGTAGTTAAGGGTAACTTACAGTGTTATTATATGAGGCCTATTGCCTCTTAGCCGTCTAAAATCCTTCATGCATCTTGCTCAATCATCACCCTCGGGGTTGGCTGAAAGAGCGATATCATCGGATTGATACAGGCCTACTTGATGCAGATCCATTTTGCGAGCAACAAATCTTGCATATTGGGTGCTTTGATTAGCAGGTTCATGGTCAGTTTGAAAGCTGCTGCCTTGCCAGGCTACCAGGGGACACCAGCGACCCCGCTGTGAGAGGACAAGGTTTGTAATCCTGCTGTAACTCAAACCCACAGCATATTTCGCACTCCACAGAAAGGCCCTTCGACTCCATCTCCGTCATCAATAATCTTGCCTTGAGGCCCTGCCTATCGATACAATGTCTAGTCTTTCCAGCTGCCCGCCCTCCAAGGGTAAAGAAGAGCCCCATGTGCCAGAAACTGTCAAGTCGGATGATGCCATCCCGGTGCATCTTTTCGACGACTCTGCAGCAGCCCGTGGGATAGTATTAGTATGGACATTCCGATTTGAGGAGATTTTGAATCCTCAGAAGTTGTGCGATGCTCTGTCGGAACTCTTCGGCATGGATGGTTGGAGAAGATTGAGCGGAAGGTTCAGAATGCAGGTGTGTTGATCAGATCAAAGCATTTTTCTTAGCAGTCCTAACGCGTAGCAGCCAGATGGGGGTCTCGAGATATACGTTCCTGAGAAATTCACAGAGGAACGCCCGGCTGTGTTGTTCACTCAAGAGAACCATGATATTCCAATGTCTGAACATCCCCTAGCATCGAAACTGCCTGAACCAAATGGCAATATTAGTACCTATCCCGGACCGAAAGAATTATGTTCTCTTGGGCTTAGTTCAAAAACACCAAGAAACATGGACGGCTATGTCAATAGCGATGCACCCCAGTTCTGTTTACATGTTCACACTTTCACAAATGGCACTCTCGTTTCCATCACCCACTCCCATGTATCGACTGATTTGATGGGCTTGGCCTCTATCTTTAAAGCCTGGAGCCTGGTTCTCGCTGGGAAGTCTCAGAATGTTGCTCCTATGGCGGGATACCGTCAAGATGTTTTTGACGAGATGCTCAAGTCTGTACCAGAGGAACGTCACGTCTTCGCAGACAGAATTCTCGACCGAGGGAAATTTGATGAATGGAGTACACGTAGCCTATCCGCGTCACAGCAATGTTCTGATGTCCAATCCCGAACACTGTGTATCCCGAGACACGCCTTGGAAAAGATGATGCAGGAAGCCAGAGGCCATCTTACGAGGGAAGAAACGCAAGAGACGATGCCATTTGTCAGCGAAGGAGATGTGTTCACTGCGATTGCATGCCAAACACTGGCAAAGTACCAAGGCGAGGGCTCCCAAGATGAATTGTTGACTATCATGGCAGTTGACCCTCGCAGTCGAGTAAAGTCCGTGTTTTCACCAGACGTAGCTTACGTCCAAAACTCCCCGACTAATATCTTCTACTTTTGTCGCGCCAACGAGGTCGTGGACATGCCTACAGGGAAGCTAGCGCTTCTGGTACGACAGACGATACAGACACAGACCACTGAAGAGCAACTCAAAATTACAACAGCCCTCTCTGTGGATTCAATGAAGGCCATGAAAATGCCAGTTATTTTCGGTGGCGTAGATATGACTGCTCAGTTCATGTCAAATTGGACAAAGGGGAACCTTTCTGAGAATCTTGACTTTAGCCCTGTGGTTGAACGAGAGGCTGCAGCCGAAACCAGAAAAGGGAAACGTGGACATCCTGTCTACTATCAAGCGTCTGATCCATCACATAACACGGTCTCAGTCATATCAAGCGTGTTTGTGGTTGTGGGCAAAGATTACGAAGGGAACACCTGGTTTTCAAATTCTTTGCCGGCGGAAATGTGGTCTCACTTAATGGGGTATCTTCAACAGTTTCAATAGGGACAAATTTTGGGTAGTATGTCATATCTATCTAGCATATTAACATTGTTGAAGTATCACCCAGTTATTTAAATCTACAGTGACAACCCGCTCTTCTTCAGCCGTTCACGCTCTTTCCTCAATGTTTGTAGTCCTCTCACCATGTGATGCATCAGCTTCTTAGGGCAGCCTGAGCGAGTAATACTGGCGCAAGACCAAAAAGCGACATAGATCCCCAAGCCCACGAATTCTGTCTGGGAAACCTCAGGATTTGCCAGTAAGCCGCCATGGTCAGTCCCACCCGTAGCAATGAATAGGTTAGCTGTGGAGATCGTATTGTGATCCCGCCCATGTCAATATCAATACCATGCGTCAAGATAGCCTCAACTAAAAATCCCACCGATGCCAGGAGAAGCATCGTATTGTGCTTGCCGAGCTTGACAGGGAGCGTCTTGAGTCCTTCCTTCGTATCTTCTGGAATGTCCCTTACGTCGCATGACGTTTCGCGGAAGAACTGATACAGCACAGCGAGGTAGAACGTTCGCATACGTAGGTCTTTATCGTGGCATTGGACGTTATCTTGACGGCAGTAGTAACTTATACTTGACTCTGCCGTGACGGTAGCCATACAAAATGCTACCACCAAAGACTTGGCTTCGAAAAGCTAAATAGTTAGCTCAAATTCCTTTGAATTGATGTACAATCATTCACTCACCAATGTTTTCGGCTTGCTCAATATCCATCCTTTCGTCGCTGTGTATACCGGGACGCAGGGGATTCCCCAAAGCAAGCCAAGAGGGAGGACACGATAGATATCATAAATGGTTTTCAAATCCAACAGAAGAGTACAAGCAAGTACTATGGACCAAACACCGTAGACCCAAATGTTCCATATCAATTTGGAAGGTCTGTCTGATGGTGATAGGTCTTTGTATGTATCCATAGCTGAGGATATCAGTAACAGCCTTGCATATAGAGAGTACAGTATGAAACTCTACTTACAGTCGACGATAGCAGACAGAGTTCCTATGAGCCCAAGAAGCTTAACAGGTAACTGGTACGAACCAGTTATGGCTTGAATGGCCCCTATTACTGGGGCCAGATGGCCTACACCCATCAGAGTGGGCATCAAGCCCAGGCTGTAGAAAGTGTTTTTGCGCGACATTCCAGATTTCAAGGCAATAACAAAGTTGAATAGTAGAGTTTTGAAGATGCGTTGTATCTACGGGCACGGACGAGCATAAAACTACATGTAGAAATCCTGGGCACAAAAGCATCAACTTAGCCGTCACATTGCCTATTACCACACCCTCACTTTACACGAACTTGGCGAAGCGGTAATATCATGAAGTGACGCACCATCATCCTAAGCTCAATCCTACTCACTTAGTACACAGCATCGCATCAGGCCAAGGATTTCCTCCCATTCACTGTCCTCGAAAGCGTGACTCGCGACCCATCCCGCCAACGCCATCACCTCCTCTTCGGTTCTCCCTTGCGCTGTCCCGAACTTAGGTACCTTCCAAGTACCAAGGTAAAATGACAAACAAATTCCAGTTTCTCATACGCTGAACAACTACCCAAACCTAGCTTCGGAGCATGACGCCAGGCTTTGTTACCAGTCGATCAAATCCCCAAATTGGGCTCCTACAGAGTTACTTGCAGAACCAAATCTCACGGCCATCAGGCGGCAGAATTCTCCAACAGATCATTGGATAGTTGAGAGTTTGAGGTTGGATCCTTCCCATCACACCTTTACATCATTCCCGTGGGGGTGCAGATGAGGGGCGTTTACGAGGTGCCAAGAATCCTTCCTCCTCGGACCTCATAAGTCACTTTGGCGAGCACACTACGACTGGTAACCTCCACCTGAACTATTGCATTATCTTAAATTTCGTTTAGCAATGGCTCTTGACCTCGCAACAGGCCTTCAGGCGTTCTTGCCCCGTATTCTAGTCTATACAATCGTTGGAACCACAGCAGCATGGCTGTTGCATCTCATGCAACCTGCGCTGCAAGCTGCCCTTTCGAAAGACTACCAGGAATTCAGTTGGGCTGGCGGTAAGCGGGGGGTTGGCATATTCCTCAAGGCGACATATGAGGTTGCTTTCAAGTCACGAGAATATTTCAAGAATACCCACCGAAAGGTAAGTTTTACAGGCCTCACAGTTTCTCCGCCATTTATTGACGATAACAGATACTTGAAGCTGGCCATGGCGGAATCCAACTCGTTCCTATTCCCCACTGCAGCACTGGCTTTATGCTCATGGTACCAAAGCAACTTCTGAATGAATACGTCAAACAGCCTGAAAATGACATTTCTCTCAAGAGATACACTCTCCAGGCGCTGGTCCCAGACTACACCACCCTTGGAGCTCATATTGTGATCCACCCCGTTTACAGAAATGTTGTCCACAGAGAACTTTACCAGAAACTCTCAGACAAAATGGGAATGGTGGATGAAGAGATGAAAGCTGCTCTTGACGACAACATTGCCTCAAAGGTCGATTCCAATGGGGTGGTAAAGATCAACATGTGGGATACTGCAAGCGCCATTCTTAGCAGATCTGCGAACCGCATCATCTCAGGCCAGCCTCTGTGTGACAACAAGGAGTACCGAGATGCCACTGCTGAGTATGCTGCCACATTCTTCGCGTCAGCTCTGTACGCACGGTTCATCCCGCCATTTCTCCGCCCGTAAGTACCCCATAGGCTCAGGGATTGTGGGAGATAAGCCGTTGACAGCCCTCCAGGCTCTTGTTGCCCTACATGTGTCGGCCGCTAATGCGCTGCATCGAGACAGCTGCAAAGCATGCGACGCCTGTTCTCAAGGAACGCATGGCTATTATTGACGCCGCTGAGGAGAGAGACATTGAACCGGATCTACCGGTAAGTACGTCCACATATGAGCTAAGATCGGCAGCTGACATCTACAGAATGACATGCTGAGCGCAATCATCTTAGCAGCCAAGAAAGATCCCAACGGCCCATCGGAGTACGAGCCAATGGTCATTGTAGCCAGAATGATGGTTCTGAACTTTGTACAGTCTTACACCAACCTCGTCACCATGACCAATCTGATATATGATCTCATATCCCTCCCAGAAGGGGACTATGAGGATATGATCAGCGATCTGCGGGCGGAAATCAACAGGGAAATCAACAAAGGCGACGCCTTTTCACATGAGTTCTTCCAGAGACTGCCGCTTATGGACTCTCTTATCAGAGAAAGCATCCGCTTCAACCCAATTGGGGAGACCGGCATCGAGCGAGCCGTTGGCAAAAAGGGTGGCTTCACTTTCTCCAACGGCATCCACGTGCCGCAAGGCGCAATCCTTGCAGCGCCGATCAAAGCCTACCAGCGTGACGAGAGGGTGTATCCAGGGGGGTTCAATCCTTGCCGATCATTGACTGACCCGGAACATCCCAAGATGACGGACATCTCTCCAGATTTTCTGAACTTTGGTCTTGGAAGAGGGGCTTGCCCTGGGCGGTTCTTTACCAGTAATCTGCTCAAGCTTACTCTGACACATTTGCTTCTGGATTACGATTTCGAGAGGTTGGAGGAGAGGCCTGAGAATGTTCGCAAAGTGACAATTGATGAGCCTTGTGGTCGGGTGCTCATCGCTTTGAGGAAGAGAGACCATGCCTGAAGGGGCAAGCCGTAGCTTCTAGTTTCTACTTCCAAATCCTCCATCAAACTTAAAAGTTGCCTAATCCAGGGTTATCAATAGTGAGACCAAAAGTCATAGATTCCACCAAATACTATGCTGTGGCAGTTACCTACTACGTAAAGACAAGGTTATATGTATACAAGATAATTACTTGTATCTGAGAAGTACCTTTCAGTTGGGATCAAGAAAAGGAAGTGTCATTTCGAACTGCACCTAAATGCCGCAATGTTTAGGAACGTACATAAGTTTAATTAACCCACTATGCAATGCAGTCCCAATCCTTCATCCCACGATGCTAGACTCGCTTCTCCGCAGGCCCCGCCCCCTCAAATCCCCTCTATCATGATCCAACCCCGCAGAGATAAACCCCGTCAACCTTGCAGAAAGACAAGGTCTTGGATCCTGAACCCCGCAGACCACAAGGCAGCAGTTTAAAAACCTTGGAACGCTCGGTGCCAAAGAAAACACGATGCAGACTTACACTCAAGTCCGCCGATCTCACACCTATTCCTGTATCGTGCTTTCTTTAGCCCCTCACGAGGGTCGCATTAATTCCAAGTCGCCAAGTTCAGAACTTCAAATATGAATATGCACACAACAGTCAGGTCCTTCAAAGTTGGAATCTGTCAGCGGGCATACCACCTCGCAGACTAAATTCCAAGTTTCTTTGGTACTTGGGCGAGTGCCCGCTTATGCCTCTTTGGCTGACTCCTACGCAATGGGACCATTTAGTGTAACCCTGTCAAATCACTGCTTTTCGCGGACAAAATCCAGCAGAGCCTTTGTCACCTCGGCACGTCTCTCGAGCATGATCCAGTGCCCTGCATCCTCGAGGACCACTTCAGTGTAGCCTTTGCTCGCATATGGCATGATGCCCCTCCCAATCTGATCCGCCCTCGTAACCATATCTGCACCACCGCAGATGCCAAGCACAGGAACCTTGAGTGTGCGCTGTTCATCCGTCAATGGCTCTTCATCATCTGCTTGGATACCTCGCATCAGTGAGCGGTAGTAATTGAGAAACCCCTTGATTGTGTCTTTTCGGCTGTTGACCTCAAGCCATCGGGATTTGTCTTGTTCAGTAAGAAATGGAGGTAGTGGGCGAGTTTTGCCGGTGGTCAGCCACTCTCGGGTGCCGTTGATTGCAGCAAGCCCTGTTACCCAGAACTTACTGTCATCGGCGTATGCCAGATGGAAGAACGACTCAAGCTAGGAGTTGTTGTTAGTTGTGCATCAGGCATCATAAGATGGATCACTTACATTTTCAAGAATAACCCGCTCGGCATCGTACGAGTTAAAGAAGTACCAGTAGCCCAATTGCATATACCCAAGTTCCTTTTGACTCCAGACATTGAGTCCGTCAATATCAAAGAACACCCCAGGAGCGGTGTAGCCGGCCGACATAAAAACCAGCTTGATAAATCTGTCTGGATGCCACACGGCGACTCGAGACATGACCATAGAACCCCAGTCATGCGAGACTCCAATAACCCTGTTTATGTTTTCATAGTCTAGCAACTCTGCGAAGTGTCCGCTTAGGCGCTTCAAGTTGTAGGCCTCGAGGTCGACACGCTTGTCAGAGTCGCCGTAACCAAGACAATCCGGAGCAATGACTCCGTAGCCGGCTTCTGAAAGGTCTGCAATTTGATGTCGCCATTCGTAACGCGAAGATGGACATCCATGGATGAAAAGAAAAGTGTCTTTTTTCTCACTTGCGGGGATGTAGTCGTAGGCGTAAGTGTCGCCGTCGTGAGTGGTGAATCGCTTGTTGAAGTGATCCATCATGTCGACACTGTATAGTTTTCGTACTAGTGTTGAATTGAAGCGAGAAGACGGTTGGGAAAGGCGCTCCTCTGTTTTGGTGTCACTTCGTAGGTAGGTTAGCAGGCTAAGAAAGCGCGTGGCTGTGTATTGTGTCAGTCAGTCAGTCTAACTTCGCTGATGCCTGGTGTGTACGGCCGGCAAGGGTTATTCAGTGACCCCGCTGTTCACTTATTAATTTTCACGGCTCTCTCGGCTTGCATCTTGACAGTGAATAGCCTCCTAATTTTCAGAATAATAATCATCGAAGACTCCGGACAAGTCTAGCTCCGACATTGGTCATAACGTTGTCGAATATGGCATCAGCACCGGACGTCCTGAAAAGCATGCATCCTGCTCAGATTGATTCCCTCCAAGAGTTACAGCACGGAGAATTGTCGCAAGGAACAGTTGAGAGAGGGTATGGCACATTCCCTTATTTTAGATTTATGCTAAACTCTTGAGAAGTAACTGCAGTTCAGTGGCCAAAGACAAAGAAGATGGCATAGCTTTTTGGACAAACCACACCAAGCCGGTGCTCACATCTCTCCTCAAATCTGTCGGAGACTACACTCTCGAGCAACAGGCTTCCCACCTGGACTTTCTCGACAACTACATCATTCCTACTATGGGACGAGCACCAGTAAAGTCTCGCGCGAGATCTCTTCTTACACCCAACGGTTCGCCATTCGAAACCAGTCTTAACAATAGCGATAGCGGTAAATCATATGTGCGTTTTTGCTATGAGCCAGTATTCCCTGGGTCCGATGATGTCACTGAAAACCCTATTCCAAGAATTGCTGAGAGGGTTGGTGCAGATTTGCAATGGTTCAACCAGTTTGCAGAAGAGTTCTTTCCCTCAGAAGAAGATGCTGCGATTTTGGCGGAAAAGATGCCAAAGGACACTATTCGCATACCCAAAGTCTTTCTAGCCTTTGATCTCAAGGAGGACAAACAAATCATGAAGGCATATTTCTACCCTGTCATCAAGTACATGACCTCCAAAAAGAACTCCGATAGAGCTGGCTTCGATCTAATCCGACGACTTGAGCCCCTTGGTGCCTCTTTTGGACCTGCACTAGACATCATTGAGGGATATCAGAAGAAGCTGTACCAAGACCCTCCATTAACTGTTGTCATCGGAATAGACTGTGTGAGTCCAGAAGAAGGTGCACGAGTCAAGATCTACATTGAACCGCAATCCAACACATGGGAAGCAGTACAAGAGCACGTCACCTTGGGCGGCAAACGGACAGACCAGACGACATTGGAAGGTCTAGCCATTCTACATGGTATGTGGAACTTGCTTATCAACGAGCCTGAAAACAGGGAGGTCGATGATAAGTTCTCCAAAGAAATCTTGGAAAAGAAACCTGATACAAGTGGCGCCTGCTTCAGCTGGGAACTCAAGCCTGGGCAAGACATGCCAGAAGTGAAGGTTTATGTTCCATTGAATCAGTACTTCAAGAACGATACAGAGGTTGTTGAAGCCATGGAAAAGGTCTTCAGAAAGCGAGGCTGGGCTTGGGGTGTTGAAGGAGCTTATGGCAAGATTGTTACTGACGCATAGTAAGTTGAAGTCTCTATCACAAAGTGTCGGCGTACTAATGATTACAGTGGCAGCGATGTCGTTGATACTACGAAGGAGACTCCAAAGGTCCATACGTTCATATCATTCAACTTCTCTGAGAAAAAGGGTGTGTACATGACTACTTACGTGGCACCATTTGTTCGCTTTCCCTAAATCATCACAATAGAGTAGGATGCTTCTTTGTCAAGGGGCATAATTATACATAGTATTCTTCATAAAGACCTTTGCTATCCATGTGAACAGTAACTGCTAAATTAGGTTCGAAACAACTGCATGAGCAGAAACATAATAGCCAGATATGGTACATGTAACCCATTTACTTTTAGCAGAGGGAAGCTATATCTATTTTCATTGACTTGGAAACTTCTAGGTGTATTCTTAACAGTAGATCATGGTGCTAAGATATTAGATCGGTCTTGAGGGTGGTTGTAGTATGAATAATGAATCCAGTATACTTGAAGCCATCACCAGAGTGGGTGCAGACAGTTTTGAGGAAACGAACTTTGACTCGGCATTTTCTTTCTTTCTACCACTGCCCATTTTCCCCACCCACTCTTGATGACTATCACTAGTGTCTCTCTCCATATGGCAAATGGCTTTCTAGATGTAGCATTCAATCATCTCGGTTAGAGATTGGTGAAGTTCTGATAGGTTGAGGATGGCGTGCTTGAATGAACGGTTAGAATAACCACGTCACACCAGTTTCAGATTAGTTCACATGAAAAAGATTGAACAAGAGTTTAGGTATTGTTTTTTCGAGCTACACATATGCAAAAGCACATTTGAACAAAATTCTTCTTCACAACCAAGGCAAGCCTCAGATAGCAACGAAAAAAAAGCCTGTCAGACGTCCATCAATGCCCGCCCCGACAGCGCGCCCGAAGGCAAGACCGTTATCAGGGCCGAGATCATCAAGAGTAACATCTCTCTATACAGCAACCGCACGAGGCAGTCACCGCCATCCTTGCGGACAGATCGAGAGGACCAAAAAGGTATTCACTCTAGGGCATCGAGGATATGCATTCATCAACCAGGGTGGGATCTGTGGCTCTTTTAGGGAACCAAGAGAAGGTCGAATACTATAGAAATGATTCTCTGAAGTATTGTCGACATGAAGAAGAAAAGAAGAAAAGTCCAAATGGCCGGCGGCAGAGCAGACTTTTATACACAGTTGGTGTGGAGCACTGGCCGATGAATTTTTTGCTTACTAAGGTTGAGTTCTCTCGGTGCGGAGCTCGGTGAAAAGCAGAATTTTCAGCGGACGAGGCTGGCTAGCGACGGTGCACGGTGACTGTGAGCGTTCACTAAGGATATCATTTGGTAATTGCTTCTCTCTACTCGCAGTTTCCCTTGCTTTGAGCTTCGCGTTGTCCATTTTGGATATTCTTATTGGTGGAATGTCTTGTCTAAGGCTAGTATTCAGTTTTTCCGGTCCATCAAGTCTATCAACAATCGACAAAAGAGTTTGCAAGTTGTCGCTGCTAAGAGAAAATATGTGTAGCAACCGGCCTTTTTTTTAGTTAAAGCAGTTCTAGAAAATGAAGCAAATTTTATTATGGCTCTTTTTTATTTATTTGAACAAAAAGAAGATAACGATAAATTACCTTACTACGTAGGAAAGTACATCTATTGTGTAAAAATCTTTATATCCCCTAATCTTGATTTTCTGGTTAGCCAGATATCGAATGTAATCTGTTTGCAAGAGTATTAATCGAGCTCTAGGGTAGTGAAATCTGGACGTGACTCGTTTCTTACACTTGTCATCCACCTCAGCCACCTCATTTTAAACCGTCACACAAAACCACCAGCATCACCCTTCTTCACATTTTGGTGGCGCAACATGACGAGCCTTCAGCATCCTCCCCTGCATATAGCACGCTCTTGTTTTGCTCCTGCGTCGAGGGAGCAACATCCAAGCCAGGATTCCCCGAGAAGAAATTGACCGGCTTGAGACCCACCATGAGCTTCTCGCTCGGCATCACAGGCCAATCTTCAATCCGTGGGTTATGCGTTGAGCCAAAAGTGTGCCAGATGACAATGTCCTCGTTCCTTACGCACTGAGCCGTGCCAGTACTTCGACGCTTGGCAATAACAGAAGCCAGTCCGTCACCGCCAGATGATTGCATCGTGTATTTGCCGGCAGGGAAATGATCGTTATCTTCATGCCTTGTCACCCATACAGCATGCTCGGCAAATTCGGACCGCTTTGCATGGAATGAGCTCGGGTGCGCGAGAAGCATTTGGCTGTAGAAGGGCAAGAGCTTGAACCCGACCGGCGTGCCAGTAATTGGGTTGATCTTGTTCTCGTTGACGAATTTGAACGTACGCGCTTTCGTGAAGTCAAGATCAAACCCACCTTCTTCCTCAATCGTTTGGCTTTCTGTGACATAACCCACCCCGAAAGGATTGTGGATCTCTGGGTCATCAATAGGCAGTGCCTTTGACTCTTCAACCACAAGAGAGTTAGCATGGCCGTCAATTGCAGGATCGATGCGAAGACTAAAAAGATGTTGATGATACGGAGCCAAAACACCAGGTGCCACGACAGTGCCGTAAGGGTACGTATCCTTGTGATCAATTGAAGTCGGTGCAGTGGATAGAATCCCCGTAGCCCGAACCTCATAAAACATTGAAGCATCCTGACAGAAGTGCCACGCAAAGATGTACTCGTAGTTACTGACAGTGATGATAGTCTGTAGAACCAGAATGCGAGAGCGTGTCACGATAGGAGTATTCGTTCGGAAGTTGGTGTGCTTCCAAAGAATACCGTCGTCTTGTTCATGGCAGCATACAACGTTCGGCAGTTCCATAGGCTCACCAGATGGCGTGTTATGGTACGCACTGAAGTATTTGATGGTTCCCAAACAGTCGCAGCCAAGCTGTAGGTTGTTGGCATTGATCCCAGCACCATCATTACCAAGGTCAAATGCACCCTTCCGCGGATATGGGGATCGGGGGTCTCCGTATGGAACAAACATTTCTGCCAGTGAAAGGCGGTAAAAAAGGCTCCGCCCATCGTATCGAATGTTGTGAAGTGTAAGGCCCTCTCGGTAGTTGAAGCCGACACGAAGATCCCACTTCTCCCATTTAACATGATTGCCTTGAATATGGAAAGACGGACCTTCCGGTTGGACTACTTGGTATGGTTTGGTGGTGGATCGGGGGCTGGGTCTCAAATCGGGGTGGTATTCGCTTGCAGTCGTGGTATGAATCCTCCGATGATCGAAAGGCTTCTTTTCATTGTTGATTCTCTCGTGTGGTGTGGTTGGTAGGCGGTAGACCTTTGTGACCTGAAGAGACTCAGATACCTCGGCGCAGATATCCAAGGGATAGGCATAATAGTTTGCGTCGGGATTGTCTAGCAGTCTTAGGTAAAACCAACACTGTTGAAGTTAGTACAGCAGACGGACTATTGCATGGCATAAGATACCCACCATGCTGACTCGATCGGTCATATCATTCATCCCATCGGTTGCATACGCCCACGGCTCTACGACGACCGTAGCCCCGGAGGGTAGATCGAGAGAACGAATCTCAGCTTGAACCTCCTCATTAGCAAGACAAGCTTTCTCAACAGCCTTCATGTAATCGGTGTCGATGTAGGAATGCTTTCCTTCCACATGCTCTTTCTTGAAAACAGTGTCATTATCAAGATCAACGATCAGCTCGAAAAGTTGATTGCCGTTAGTTTCTCCTTTGATAGAAACCTCAATTCTAGCGCAGCGCGTTGGGATGCGTTCTATATGTTGTCCAAGTTGCTCCTTCTCAAGGAAAATGATCATTTCTTTCTTGCTTGGCTCGAGAAGAGTGATTACCCGGAAGTTGGGGTCTTGATTGCCGAAGTGAGGGCGCGCGATACGAGAAGCCTGATCACCGTTTAGTCTTTCGTCGTTACTAAGGAGAGAGGCTTTGGCATAGTTGACAGGCTTACCCTCGAAATTTCTTCTGGCTTTAGAGGGTCAAAAGGATGGGTAATGGTAGCCATTGCTGCGATAAATTGGTTCTAGGTAAATAAATGTTGCAAAGTCTTGTAAATCTCTGTGGGTAAAGTTGCAGTCAATGAATTTTGAAGGTGAAGAAATACACAAGGTGAGGGGTTGATGTAAGTTAATCCGTGGGACGTCGCACCAATTGACTGTTATTTATGCGCCTTCCAATGACAGGATGAATGCGAGATAAGAAACACAGGCCGGGCCGGTCTTGAGATCTTCTTCTTTCACTTTATCCAAGCGCAACCGGAAAGTCAAATATCTCGCGTGAAGAGGGAAAAAGTCACCGAGGCCTTACCTTTGGAGGTTATAAAACGCGGTTCCCCTCTTGCCTCCAAAGGTAAAGCTCAAACAACGCATCGCGCTAGCCAGTATCTCGACTCGTCATGTGTAACTTCTCATCCGATAGGCGGGCTTCTGAAGAAAATCCAGTTCCGGACCGGTAATCGAATAGGGCCATGTTGTTGTTAGCCGTAACAAATCTGAATTGAATTCTTAATTGTGCCATTCGAGTGAGTGTTGTAGAGGATTATATGCCAATATGGAAACTGAACTATGACCAGGGAGCATAACGAAATACTTACCAAACAGTCCAAAACACAAGTGCCATAGTGAATGGGAGGTAGCAAAGGTGCAGGATGCGTTTGTTCGAAAGAGGAAGCAGTGGCGAGGGAAAAGAGAAATAAGGCTGCGTTCGATAAGGAGCCTTTGTGGGAAGTAACTTATAGACTGGATAAAGGATCTCCAGCTTCATTGAAACTAGATGATGCTTGATTCTTTTTTAGCTTCCCAAATATCACTTCAACATCTGACCGAAGTCTACTTGTGGTGTAAGAGGCAGAACATTCTGAGTGAGCTCAGTATCAGATGTGCGGATGGTTGATATCAAGAACATTTGAGAAGGAGATTGATAACTGACTTCAATATCTAGACTTCTTCCTGATACATGAACATATCCAGAGTATAGAATTGGCATCTGATCATAGACAGGAAAGACGGTTTCTGAGACACAACCCCTATATGATTATCGCCCAATATAGTATTTCTTAGTACTCTAGAAGAGGAAAACCGAGGCCAGATAAGATAGCTTCTTTCACAATTCAGCTTTTCAACGCTTCTACTGGTTATCCGGCAGCAATCAGGAATTGAACTAAGCCACCAAAAGTTCAGGCACTCCACTGCTCTTCAAGGCACACACGTGGTTTTGTCAGTGAGGTTTAGACACCGGAGAACATCGTCACTTTAATAAGTGTATGAGGAGTAACTAAGATAGTCTGCGGAGTAGGAGAGCTTGCCGTGATATTTGTCTCATCTGATTAATTGCTAGGTAGCTATATTGCGCGCCTCATCCGGTTACATTTGACCTGAGTGGAACACTAAAACGTTCAAATAAACGATAACATTCTTTGTGATTATAATAGGACGTGCTTGGTTGAAGTTCTTACTTGGGTACTTTGAATACCTAGGAATAATCTCGTCACTGGTGAGGAGACCAACCTCCGCAATTCTCTCACGTCTCCAGGCGGTCAACCCCGCCCTTGGTTAGTGGAGGGAACTGTAACCCCAAGGCTCAATGCCCTGTAAGCGCCAGGAACGCCGCACAGACTGGCCGTAGTGGATTCACCTCCACTGTGACTCCTGCAAGTGTCCCACAATGGGGTTTCCCCCACAGCGTTGGGGTTGTTTTCTCTAACGAAGTCCAGGTTCATGATCTGGGATTGTAAAGCTTGTTCGGGGACCGTTACAGATCAAAGACATCCCTCATCACGAGGTTGACTTTGGGGAAATTGCGCTGAATCTGTACATATCCACCAATTCAGGAAATAAGAGGTTATGGCGCTGGAGGCTCAGGTCTTGGGTATGAATCACTGGTGCGGAGAAGAAGGATTTCCATGACTCGGAGTATTGGCTCTCCGAGCGGGGGTTCAATAGTCCGTCCACACAGCCTTTACTGAATCTCATATATATCGGCAACCCTCTCGCTTCAACGGAGTACGAGTGCATTGAGATGATACCGAAACCGCGGTTACAGTTACGGTTGCACTGTCTGCCAACCCGTCACAATACGAGACTCGGCAGCAGCCACGAGAATTCCACGTGCCAAGTTGAACCATCTGGGAATTGACGTGGCCGAGATGAGGGGGAAATGTCATTTAAGCATAACTCAACACGTGGAGCAGGCTGCAAAAGACCAAGATCCGCAGGCCTCCATCCGATGAGACAACAAAAAGATGATTTAATTCGATTGCATAATAACCGCTAAGGTCTTGTATATCTAGCCTAAATGAGTCCAATTCCATTTGTCCGAGTCAACAAGCCAAGCCAAGCCAAGCCAACATCATCATTTCTTTCTCTTACTTCATACGCAACCAACCAGGCTTACTCGCCAAGATTGGGATCCGTTATTATGACTTCCGTATGCAAAGATGCCAAGTATTGCCAAGTTTACGGGGGTATATCGCCTAATCTGACCTCCAAAAACCCAGTTACGTACGTGCGTACCCAAGGGCGGTGGATATCATCACTGATTGCTTGTTCTCTAAGCGCTTGGCTATAGTCTTGGCTATGCTTGGCCAGACTGATATCTCCGTCCTGGCCAAGCACCAAGCATTTCATTCTCCACAAAGCTTAGCTCGCCCCCTCGATTCTCCCTCCCTTTTTCTTTTTTCCCCAGCTTTCTCCGCGAGTGTTTAATTCTGTGGATTTCCCTCTCCCTCTTGGCAGTCTGGGGTTTCTTGCATCTCTGGGCATCCCCTTAGGCCGGGTTTCACTTCGTAATCTGGATTAGAATGTCTGGGCATTGGTACCCCGCGCGGTCCTGCGTTGCAACCATTACGACGATGCGTGAGGATATAAAATAGGAGTCCTCTGCTCCCCCGTCACGTCTTGCTCTGGTTTCCCCATCCTTCAACCTTCCTTCCACTTAACCTTCATCTTTGCCTAATATCTGAGGCTCAGGTCTTCATCATGTCTCTAGGTTCAGAGAAGAACAGTGATCGCCTCTCCCCTGGCAAGGAGGAGGAGGGCGTTGCTACCCAAAGTGATAGCCCTACCAACGAGAACTCCGTTCCCTTCGTTTCAGAAGAGACGGAGAAGCGTATTCTCACGAAGCTTGATCGACGAATCATTCCATGTGTATGCTGGATCTATCTCATGAACTTCATGGATCGAGGTGAGTTCAACGATAAGTATCTCTTTATGGCCACAGCTAACATTGGTATTAGTCGGAATTGGCAATGCTCGTCTTTATGGTCTTGAGGACGAACTCAATCTGAGTGCGAATCAATACCAACTCGCTGTGTCTATCCTCTTCGTCACCTACTGTGTAAGTCTTAACTTCTCGGCTCTATGCCTACAAACAGATAACTAACCTATTTCTAGTTATTCGAGACGCCTTCCAACCTCATCATCAAGAAGATGCAGCCTGCTAGATATATTGCAGGACTTGTTTTCTTCTGGGGTATTGTGGCTATCTTCACTGGATTCGTTAGCAACTTCGCCTCCCTAGTAGCTTGTCGTCTTCTCCTCGGTACTTTCGAGGCTGGACTCTTCCCTGGTATCATGTACGTGTCGGTATTTCTTATGACTCAAGACTCATTACTAACAAGGCCAGGTTGTACCTCACCATGTTCTACCACAAAAAGCACATCTCCCTTCGCAACGCCTACTTCTACTCCATCTCTGCCATCTCCGGTGCCGTTGGTGGTCTTGTTGCCCTGGGCATTGGTGAATTGGATAATTACGATGGTCCGGGCCAGGGTGCTGCGGGATGGCGAGCCTGGCGATGGATCATTACCATCAACGGAATCCCCACCGTCCTGACCGCCTTCGTTATTCCCTTCATCCTCCCCAACACTCCCGAAACAGCCAAGTTCCTCAGCAATGAAGAGCGTCAGGCTCTTTTGGACGTTCGAGCTGCCGAGGTCGGTCAAACTACGTCTGGTCAAGAGCTGCACAAGGAGGACGTCATGGCCGGAGTCAAGGACTGGACCATCTGGGCGCTTTCAGTTGCCCAATTCTGCAGTCATTCGGTCCTGTACAGTTTCAGCGTCTTCTTGCCTACAATCATCAAGGAGATGGGCGACTGGTCTCCCAAGCAGGTTCAGGGTCTCACAGTCCCCGTGTACGCTGTTGGTTTTGTGACCTACCTGGTCTGCGCGAGAATCAGTGATCGTATCCAGCAGAGAGGTATCTTCTGTATCGGCGGTGGATTGACTATGATCCTGGGTTACGTCCTTCTCATCGCCAACCAAAGCCAAGCCATGAGTTTCGCAGGCTGCTTCATTGTTGCCATTGGACTGTGGACTGGCTCTGGATCAGGTATGGCCTGGATCACTGTCAACCAGCCACGATATGGTAAACGTGCATTCGCTAGTGGTATCTTTATCACCATTGGAAACTCCGCCGGTGTCGCTTCCCCTTTCCTCTTCGAGGATAAGTACAAGCCCACATACCGCCCCGGTTACGGAGCTTCCATCGGCATGCTAGTCCTTGCTGTCTGCATCCACACTGCGGTCTACCTGTACTTCAAGAAGCTCAACAAGAGAAAGCTTTCAGGTCAAGAGGATTGGAGAATCGAAGGCAAGACTGAAGAGGAGATCAATGAAATGGGCGAGCACAACCCTCGCTACATGTACACTTTGTAAAGTTTGAGTAGTAACCTGTCTCACAAGCGTCAGAATGATCAAGCTCGATCTGCGTCATGCAGGAAAAGATCTGTCATGTATTGATTTGTCTTCCACAGAGAATAATATAGTATACAAATCTACTTTGAGTTGTCAGGTTATGATGAAGTCCCCAAATGTTGTTGCTGTGACCTGCCAAGGTTCCAAGACTCTCGCCATACCTACTATCTTCTAGCTGCAAATTCGTGGCGCTTATTATCTGGTAATGACGCAACAAAATCAATACTATTTCTTGGTACTGTTCTTGGCCCTTCGTTCGTATGGTCTCTTGAGTAGTGTGGTGCTTTGATGCTTGGTATGACTACCTCCCTTTCAGCAGGCTTTTTTGTCTTGGGCATGGCGCCTCGTTCAAGCAGATCTAGCGCGCTTGTGATATGACGAAAGTGGCGCGTGTATAGACGAACCTATAAGGCTGTCATCGTGAAAGACGTCTGACACTAAGGAAGATGGGAATTAGCCATGTTAGTCGAATTGGAGAAGGACCGGGGCATTTTGGGGAGGGGAACGGAATCAAATGTGGAGTAAGAAATTACCGTTTAGTCGGGGTACCGTGGTAGACTGTGGGTTCCTCTATATCCGTAGACCATAGAGTATTAGCTAACTAGGAGCCTTTCCCAAGCTCATGGGGCTATAATGGAAAGCGGCGTGATGCTATGCAGGGTTAAGGATATGCTTTAGCCCACTCTCTTATCACTGTTTATGTTCTTCGTCAATAAGCCGACCGCTACTTTCCTTTTTAGAGTTTAAGAACCGAAGGTGAGTAAGCGGGATGAGAATGATCTTGACGTCACGAATGATCTCAAATACGGGATCTTGTCTTCACCTCGAAGCATAGGTCAAGCCAGTTCGCCCAAACAGAATCTTACAACACGATTTCATTTCCTCTTGTCTTACAGGTAGCATAAAGATTTGCAAAAGGAATCGTTGCCTTATTCAACGATATCTCCAGTTCAAAACATCGACTTGACTCATAGGTCTACCCTTACTACGCCTGCAGGTCCTTGATCAAATCACACTTACTTGCTCACAGCCACTCCGCACGAGGAATGTAACATGGTTATCAGTGATAGAGTCAGTCATGTATACACAATCCTCCAAGAAGTATTCCGTTTTGTATGCGGATCGGCCTTTGATCCATGACACGGGATCTCGTTCACTGCAACGTTAGCGCAGCCCGCGGGGTCCGCTTCTTCTCGCTGTTCTAGGTGGGTAACAAACTTTCGTGGAAGTCTGATATAAATTAACTTTGGTCTATCTTGCCGAGGTACCGAAGAAGATCATTCAATCAATCGTGGACGTTTAGCAGCTGAAGTTGCGTTCACTGAGACAACATCTGCAAAATGAATATTTAATTCGTGCTCTCGTATAAGCCACAGCTAGGCAAAGCCCGCCTTGGTTGAAAGCTTATAAATCATAAATCATGAAACAATTCGTGATTCTGGTCCCGCAGCGCCAAGACAAAAGAGGAACTATGTCCGGCGTTTAGATTCACATCTACGTATGAGTGCTGAAGTGCGGGTGCGGACTTGCGGACTACGCGCATTAATAAATGGCCAATGCGGGGGTCATTGTGGCGCACTCTCAAAGAGCGGTATAAATGTTGACCAGTGTCCTTAGAAGACACTCTCGTTTTGACATACTCATTCTCGCAAACATTGAACAACAAAATGTCCCCCATCGATAACCCCGCTTTGCCAAAGGGCTCTCTGGTCCTTGTCACTGGAGTCAATGGCCTTCTTGGCTCCCACGTTGCCAAGCAATTCCTTGAATTCGGCTACAAAGTCCGCGGAACGGTTCGGTCCCCAGAGAAGAACTCGTGGCTCACGGCCGCATTCGACAATGAGTACGGACAAGGAAATTTCGAGCTTGTCAAGTTGGCAGATATGACTGACGAGGAGGCTACGAAGGAGGTCGCCAAAGGTCAGAGATTAGGGTCTACCTACACCATGGCCAGAAACTAACATCGCAACCAGATGTGTCCATGATCGCACACACGGCTTCGATCATGTCAATGGATCCTAACCCCAACAACGTCATTCCTGGTGTCATCGCTGGTGCCGTTGGTGCCTTGAAGGCTGCATACGCCACTCCAAGTGTCAAGCGCTTCGTCTTCACCTCCTCATCCAGCGCTGCCCTTGTGTCCATACACAACGCCCCCGGCGCTACTATCACCGAGGACAGCTGGAGTGAGGGTGCCGTCAAGAAGGCTTGGGCAGACCCCCCGTATGAGAGGGAGAGGGCTGGAGCTGTCTACGCCGCAAGCAAGAACCAGTCTGAGAAGGCTATCTGGGATTACCACAAGGAGCATCGCAGCGAGAGGCCTGACTTGGTTGTCAATACCGGTAAGATGGTGGCGGATCGACATAAGTTGCTCTTTCTAACTGGCTCTAGTACTACCCAATTTCAACTGGGGCAGGTCTATCGATCCCGTCAACCAGGGATTCCCCAGCAGCACCGGCTACGTGATCCAGCTATTCCAGGGCAACGCGACGCCTATACATAATGTCATCGCTCCCCGTATGTCTTCAAACCCTTCGAATAAGCAGAACCGCAGACTAATTCACGTGCAGAATACTATATCGACGTTGACGACACAGGCAGACTGCATGTTGCAACAGCCCTCTTCGGCCACCTGGAAGACCAGAGAATATTTGGCTTCGCAGGCCACTTCAACTGGGATTCGATCCTGGACATTTTCCGAAAGAACTATCCCGACCGGAAGTTCCCCGATAACTTCTCGGGTGGACGCGATGCCAACGAGATCAAGCCGGTCGACAAGGCAGAGCAGCTGCTGAAGGATATGGGCCGGCCTGGCTGGACTAGTCTGGAGGACTCGATTCTTGCCACTGTTGAAGGATACGTTTCCGTCGAGAAGGCCAAGATTTGAGAGTTTCGTAGGTTTGAAATACGAGACTAGCAGAGATAAAAGTCTCAGATGATGAAACAAATAGCCATATGAAAACACAAATGGAAATCATGAACTCTGCAATAATTATGTATTCTTCAAATGTCCAACACAACGAAGAACGCTGATATTTCGGCAACTTTGTATCCAAATCAGAGCGGATGATAAACACGTTGCACTTCTGCTGGTTGGCTTGAATCAATGATTGAATTTCTGTATATATGGCCTCTACTATCACGCCCATCTACCTGCTGGTGTTACATCGTAACGTTCCAGCCCAATCAATCGTATTTAAGCAATTTTTAAATGCTGCGGAACCAAGTCCAGTCTCACAAACAGATTTTACAAGAGTATGACGTTAGTTACAACCTGAATCTGAGTGGCGGCAAGTGACAGGTGCAACTTAGGTTCGATACAAAGTCCGGGAAAATTATGGTTCAAATCTTGTTAAGGTACTTAACTTATTCTAAAGCAAGATACGTAGATCTAGGTAGAAAGAGGATGACGATATCTAGTCCTACTCCATAGAAATCCTAGCTCTCTTGCCCTAGATGCTGATACTGATTTACTCCCCTGCAGCTTACTATCGTCTCGGGTTGGATCTCTAGGGTCTTCATCAACTGCGAAGAAAAAGAAGGCATCAAACAAAATTGTTCAATGGATTTACAAAAAATGTTTACCTGCGTGTTGCAGGCGGCTGGATCTCTCCCGCCGGGAATTGAACCCGGGTCATACTACGGAAGACGAAACAGGTTAAAACCTGCTGTAGTGAGAAGATTCGATGGGGATGTTGGCGCTAAGCCAGCCTATATTTGTGGTAGCCTAAGCAATCAACACCCAGCTCTGATCTCTTGGTCCATCGAATTATTCATTCCCCTGCACCTTTGCCAATTTCACATAGACATTCTTCGGCGTCCGCGTTAATGAAATCATCTCATCATCTGTAGCCAACTCAGGTGGAATTGGCTCCAACTTGAATTCCCAGAAGAATAGCGTAAGAAATATTCGAATCTCCATGTAAGCAAGTTTCTTCCCGAAGCAACCACGAGGCCCCAGACCAAATGCTTGGGAAGGGCACTTGCTAGGGTCAAATACTGTCTCTTCATCTCCTGTGTCGGTGGTCTTTGTCGTGAGCCATCGTTCAGGAAGAAACTCGGAAATGTTCGCCTCGTCAAGCAAGTCCGTCTTATACATATGTGTCCGCGCAGCTGCTGATCTCTTGCCGGAATTCACTGGGATGCTGGGCATCATTATACCCGGCCCGTTGGCCAAGAAACCTACTGTGGTGCCTTTTGGTATGAATTTTCCGAGGATCTCGGTGTCAGTTGTCGCTTGCCTGATTGTGACAGGGGCAACTCGAGAATGCCTAAGCATTTCTTCGACGACAGCATCGAGGTAGGGGTTGTGAGCTTTGAGGATTTCTTGAGCGTTGGGAACGCGGTTCTCGTCTTTGGCTTCTGGGTAGGCTTTCCAGATTGATTCGCGGAGTAGTACCTGGACTCGCTGGTTGGCAGTCAAGTACTTCATTCCCCATCTTAGAACAGCCGATGTTGTCTCGTGTCCAGCAACAAGATAGCCAAGCAGCTGCAGACTGTTAGTTCGCCCTCATTCGCTGTCACACGACAACATACCTCGCTCATGATCATTTGACTGCGATAGTCAGGCTTACGCCCCTCTTTCTCAGCGATAGCATCCTCGCGAGCAAGCATGCTGTCCAAGGCACACCGCTGGGGCTGGCCTAGCCGTCGTCTTTCTATGCTCTTAGCAACCTCGCGATCTCTCAGTCTATCACGACCAGCCCTTGCCTTCCTCATCTTGGCGTTGAGATTTCGGTACAAGAAGTGGTGAATGACGGGCGCAGGCGATCGTATGGCAACGCTGGCGCTGTCGGCGAGAATAGTGAAAGAGGCGAGCTCATCGTCAAGTGGAACTGGCTCAAACTCGAAAGCATTATCGAGTCCACCAGAAACTGTTTTGCTCTTGAGCTGGGAAAGTTGTCGGCTAAGTTGCCCTTGGTCAGATTCAAGGCCGAAGGAGGCTCCTAGGATGATGTCGAGTGCTGCATTGTGGATATCGTCTGCTACGTTGAATGGTCTTCCGTCAGCTAAACTTCGCTTGCGTCCCCAAAGCTCAAGAAGGGTCAAGAATTTGTCGTAAATTTGAGGGGCAGTGGCCTAATAAAATCAGTACACATAAAGACCTTGAGGTGATTCGACCAACCTGCTGAAGAAAGCTGACCGACATGAGGTCTCGAATTAACTCCTTATTCTTCTTGAACTGAGGATCTGAAGATTTCATAATGATGTGGTGTGCAGGAGTCAACCCAACAAACTGGTCCCTCGTCGTGTCGGCTCTATCGAATTCCTTGAGACGACGCATGCAAATATCCGAAGCCTCAAAATAATCCGCTACAAAAACCCACGGGCGCCCAAAGGGCCGCATGAAGACTTGGACCAACGGCGATTGATGCTTGATAGCCTGTCGCGCCCACCATTCTCGTCGATTGGGGGCAGCGCGGAATTCGGGGATGTCACCCAAGAGCGATTTGACGGCATTCTCGTTGTACGGTATGCCTGGGATCGGTTTGGGCAAAAGTGCGCGGCGTAGAAGGTAAAGAGCAGTGAAAAATGAGAGAGTCAGCACCAGGGCAAAATCCCTTGGCGCTCGGTCATACAACTCGACCAAATGGTACAACATAATCTTTGCAGGTGAATAAGAACTGGCTGGTGAAAGTCTCGCGTCCTTCCTCTTTATACGTCCAGCACCTGGACGAGAGGGGTTGAAACATGTAAGCACAAACACAAGGGTGATAGCGACAGCCGTCTGAACCGTGTCCTCGAAACGGAATCCTTCTCATTGGCTGTGTCGGGGCATTTTGCCGTATGTTTCTTAGCGGCATATCGAACAGATAGAGGGCTTGCGGGGTTACTCAACGGTTATCAAAGCCTGGCAAGGCTAAATGTAAGCTCAATTTATTCCCATACGCTCCCTCAATCACTTTTTGTATTTCTAGTCCTCGCGAAAGACTCAAGATGGCCCTAAGACTGGGTGTGTATAGCCGTGAAATGACATACTTAAGCTCAAGGCCACTCTTCAATTGTAAACTAAGAGTTCTCACATGTCATTCGAATCGGTAATTCAAGTCTATATTGTTTCGCATGGCCAGCTAGAGTTTCCTTACTAAGAAGATAAAACCCAATTATCGAGTGTTTATAGGGATAAGACCGTATGATACTTAGAGAGGGACCCTGACGAGATCAGCGGGCTCCTCGGATGAAACGTCGTCGCGTGTGTAATCCGCTTACTGCATGGAATGGCAGATGTCAAACCTCCATCGGCATTTCTCCAGTGGGTTGCTTCAATCTGAGGTAAGCTGACTTGATCGCACAGATATCGGGAATTCTTCTGGGAGAACTTTAATTACACTTCTTTTTATCAGCAAACCACAATTTCTGATCATTGGTGTAACCTGCCGGTTTATGCTGGTTCAACGCTTGTCACTAGCACAGTAAAACTTTTGAAGCCGAGCTTTTTTGCTACATTATCGAGCTCTTTCCCCAGATCTAGGCTAAGGCCTCGACGCATAAATGCTATTCTTTCAGTGTGCTCTCAATCCAATTGCAGGCTTCAACATCCCGTCCTCTTCCGGAAGCACGAGGCATTTCAAGACGCATCATCACTTGACAAACATTGCGGGGGAAAGGATTCCTCCGGGGGCCCCGGATTGTAACTCCAGAGGAAATCGTGGAACTTTTCGCTACCCTGTACCACCGGACAGAGTTCCGATTTGATGTTTTTCTTGGCGGTGAGACAAAAGAACAAGTTAAACAGCGGCGGAGTGTCCACGATCCTTGTATATGACGTGTTTGTGGAAACTCTCGGCTATTTCTCGGATAGCACTGCTCATGAAGACCGAGCTCAGGGATAAGGTGAAATGATAAATAAAGTGCACCGAGCATCATCAACAAATTCACAGCATGAGAATTTGACTGATTCTCACAGTCTCCTTGTCAAAATGTGGTCAATTCAATTGCTGTGTCTTGCGCTGCAAGTCACTGGGACATTGGCGCTTCCCACAGAGACTCACACTGAAGAGTACCCTTCGCGTAAGGTTACCCACACAAGCTTAAGCTTACCCCTTACCCCTGACGCTCAAGCTAACGCTTTCCAATTGCAGCCAAAGGATCTGGCAGAGGTATTTGGAAGAGCGCGTATTCCAAGGCGCAAGATTTTGTAGACAAATTGACGCTCGAAGAAAAAGTCAATGTCACGCGAGGTTTCGCGACGGATAATGTCTGCGCTGGTAATACTGGAACTATACCGCGTCTTGGATGGCCTGGACTGTGTCTGCATGATGCAGGCAACGGCGTGAGGGCAACAGATTTGGTTAACTCATATCCTTCGGCTTTGCATGTTGGTGCCAGTTGGGACAAGAACCTGACCTACCAGAGGGGATATTACATGGGCAAAGAGTTCAAGGCCAAAGGAGGTGAGTCAAGAATAGGCAGAAATGTAATCTGTGATACTGATCTTTTATCTAGTCAATGTCCTCCTCGGACCCAACGTCGGCCCTCTAGGCAGAACACCACTTGGCGGTCGCAACTGGGAGGGTTTCTCAGTCGACCCTTACCTAACAGGAAAACTCAGTGCCGAGTCTATCATCGGCCACCAAGATGCTGGAGTCATTGCCAACGTCAAGGTCAGCGATATAAACAAAATCTACCAATATCCCAGCTAACGGGGTACAGCACTTCATCGCAAATGAACAAGAAACTTACCGCCGACCCTATTTTGGAGTCGAAGCAGTATCTTCCAACGTCGACGACAAGACGCTGCACGAGTACTATCTCTGGCCATTTGTGGACTCTGTCAGAGCTGGTGTCGCATCAGTAATGTGCGCCTACAACCGCGTCAACGGCACCTATGCTTGCGAGAACAGCAAGTTGATGAACGGCATCCTCAAATCGGAGCTGGAATTTGATGGATTCGTGCTTCTTGATTGGAATGCTCAGCATAACCTTGAGAGTGCGAATGCTGGTCTCGATATGGTTATGCCCATGGGTGGTTTCTGGGGCGAAAACCTTACTCAGGCTGTTGAAAACGGCACGGTTACAGAATCTCGAGTGACTGATATGGCTACCAGGTTCGTCTCTTTTCCTAATCTACTTTGCTCTTGCTGATCTCTATAGAATCCTCGCAGCTTGGTACCTCGTCGGCCAAGACAATGACTTCCCCACCCCAGGTATTGGCATGAAGAACCTCTCGCTGCCCCACGAACAAATCGAAGCTCGTATCCCAGAGTCCAGACCAACTCTGCTCGAGGGCGCAATCGCAGGCCACGTGCTTGTCAAGAACGAAAACAACACTCTCCCCTTTCAGAAGAATCCCAAGATGATATCCGTCTTTGGGTACGATGCTACTGTGGCTGCCACTAAGAACACAGGCAAGCTGTTTGAGCTCGGATATGCGTCTTCACCAGAGATGGCCCAGGCTGTGTTGGGAATTGAGGAGCATTTTGACCAGGCTGCCAGAGGAGGCACGATTGTCTCTGGAGGTCGTGCGGCTGCTAATTCACCTCCGTATATCAGCGATGTAAGTAAATACGGGTTAGTGCTCGTGACATCACTAACATTCGGTAGCCTCTCAGTGCTCTTCAGCGACGAGCTGCCAGGGACGGAGGTTGGGTGAACTGGGACCTTTCATCTTTCGACCCTGATGTCAATGGAGCCAGCGACGTATGTCTAGTTTTCATCAACGCCATGGCCACAGAAGGCTGGGACCGCGATGGTCTCCACGACGACTTCAGCGACGGCCTCGTCCTCAACGTCGCATCCAAATGCGCCAACACCATTGTTGCCATCCATGCAGCCGGAATTCGTCTCGTGGACCAGTGGATTGAGCACCCCAACATCACTGCCACCATCATTGCTCATCTCCCTGGACAAGACAGCGGAGAGGCGCTCGTCAAGCTGCTTTATGGTGAGGCTAGCTTCTCGGGTAAGCTGCCTTACACTCTCGCTAAGAATGAGACCGATTACGTGCCTTATGCGCCTTGCGGTCGTGAGGAGAACAGCAACGATCCGCAGTGTGACTTTACTGAGGGCGTATATCTGGACTACCGTTCTTTCGACGACCGTAACATCACCCCGCGATATGAGTTTGGCTACGGTCTCAGCTACACGACGTTCGAGTACTCTTCCCTCTCCGTCAAGGCCCACACAGGCTCTTCATCTAGCAGTAAGGCAGACCTCTGGGAGACGTACGCAACTCTCCAAGCCACAGTATCCAATGTTGGCAAGAGAAGCGGCGAGGAAGTCGCCCAAGTCTACGTGGCGATTCCCAACAGCCCACCAAAGCAGCTCCGAGGTTTTGAGAAGGTGAAATTGGACAAGGGCAAGTCTGCAGAGGTTTCTTTTGAACTCCTGCGACGTGACCTCAGCGTGTGGGATGTTGTCCAGCAGCAGTGGGTGCTTCAGTCCGGAAACTACACAATTTTCGTTGGTGGAAGTAGTCGAGATCTGCCGTTGGAGTATTCATTCAATGTTGATGCTTAGATGTAGCTCGAGAGTAGAAATACAACAGATGACCATATTAGTAAGAATCTATCATGTCAGCTGTCGTGGCTAAACTGCAGTCCACCAGACTGATCTAATATCAATCCTGGAACACCAAACCTCGGCATCAAAACTCGAGCTCGGGAAAGCTGCGAGGATAACCACGACTGGCTGCTGTGTCCTCGACCTTTGCCCAGTGCAACAGAGAGTGACCACATAAAGCGATAGATCTGCCGTGGATCCTCCCCAAGGGCCTTTGTTGCTACAGTAAAAATGTACGACAGTGAAGGTTCCGGCTTGAATGAGGTCTCGTCATATGCGTCCAAACTTGAGCAAAGGATCTGGAGAGCGTGAAAATCGAGAGCTGCAGAGTAGACTGTCCACATCAGACGTTTGCCCCCAGAACCAGGTGTCTTTTTAGCCAGGAGGAGAATATCCGCAAATTCCTACAACTCGTCAGCTGACATCACATGTATCATTTGTCATCGTACATCACCAAACCGCTCAACATGTACCCATAGTTTCTTGAGACTACTAGAATCGTACTCATCGTGGTTTGTAGACCTCGCTAGTCTGAGAAGTTCAAGCTTTGCACCTTGACAAAGATGATATAGGCGCAGCGGACGGTAGTTCTCTAAGTCGTCGAGGAGTTCAGAGACGGGATATTGCTCGCCCCATATCTTGGGCAAAGCCGATCTTACACTGAGGAATAAGTGTTCGTGGGAGATGTAGTCGCGAGCGTCGCGAGAGAGAAAATCCAGGCAGAATTGTCCACTGTTCATGTTTCCAGTTGCTGAATCTGCATCCAGGTATCTAGAATTGATAAGCATATAGTATTTGACCGGTATGGCGACTCACAAAGTATATAAGAGCATCGCTTGTGCCACGCAAGGAAGCTGCCTGTCACTCTTCTCACCTTCATCTTGCAAGTATGGTCTTAGAAATGACCGAATCCCTTCCAGATGTAAAAGAGATGCCCCAGTCGTCTCCGAATCATGAGCCTCATATCTGAGAATCAGGAACCACATTACAAACAAGGCATCTATGTCACCGCTTTGGTCCGGCTCCTGACATATATGATCCAATAGCGACGATAGATCCTTTAGAGCCTGAGTATAATGCACTGCGGCGGCAGCTCCCAGCTGGTCTGCCTTTTCCGAAGCATCCGCGTCCATTGCATCCTGGGCTATCAGTAGTTTTTTCGCTCGGAGCTCCATATTCGCTACCGCGATGAAGCTTCTCATCACCCCGGGGTATTTGCTAGCGATGTAGGTGTATATATATGAGAAGCAACTCCAGCTCCATAGTTTCCCGTAACTCAACACCATGATGGAAGATGGGATGTAAGCGAACGCGGCCCGGTCCTCAGGGCTCAACCCGAGCGAGTCGGCTAGAGTAATGTGGGCTGCTGGGAAAGTCGGCAATGGTGTTTCAAGGCTGCTGAGGTCTCGCGATGGTGAGATCAGACTGACTGGGCTTGCAGAGCCGATATCATTATTGACGCTCGCATTTGGCGATTCGCCAGGGACCACAGCCTTTGGACTACCGTAACTCCTTGGGCTCAACACCCCCTTGGAAGTCTGGCCCCTAGCCAAAGGCTGCCCGGGCTCAAGCCATTCGCACTTATTGGGACTGTTCTCACATCTCTTACAAACCGGCCGTCGCTCATCACACTTGACCTTGCGGATACGACAGGTGAGACAGCCTTATTTTTGGCAAAACAAAGAATTAGCTCTGCGACATCGGCTGCAAATAGTGACGCCCACCATTTTTAGACCTCGCTTTTCGCCGATCTGCGACTGGGGAAAGGGTAGGCATTTGAGTCGTGAGGGGATGGTAGTGGTAAAATGGATGACTCGGGGAGACGAATTCCCCCCCTTCTTTTCTTTTTTTCCTTTCTTTTCACTATTGATGCAATGCAGTGCAGTGACAGCACCGATAGTCTAGACCCGCGGTGAGCCGAATGGCTTTTTTGGTGGCTCTTTTGGAGTGATGCGGGAATTGCGAATTGCCAGGTCAGGGTGACACTGGGGATTTGGGGATGTCTTCCGTAGGGCATGTTAGAGTTTCTCTTAGTACAGGTGTAGTTAGGCTGACTGGGCCCGTTTTTAGGGCTCAATCGGGAAAATGTTTCGCTATCTCACAGTAACTTACAACGATGCGTATAAAGTGTACAGGGTATGCAGAGTCCATCATTACTTCCAATCAAACCTAGACTAACAGGTATGGATCGTCAAAAGATTCAGACGCGTGCTTTACATGGCTTCCAGCAGCTTATCAATCATGCCGAAGTCGTCTTGACGCAGCAACGCACGCCGAGAAAACCCCCCAATCTGTGATAACACATCGCAAGTATCTGATTGGATTGCTCGGCTATTTTAGTGACCATCGGGTCAAGGTATCCGCTGGAACTGGCACACAGACCCCCTGAGCTGGAAATTAGTTTGTCAGTGGCTTGATAGCTAGCCCAATGGAGTATTTGGTGTCGTCTGGACTCCGTACATCCCGCGTTTCTCAAGGAGTTTCCGCTTTCATGAGACACGGGCTCAGAGTTTTACGTGGAGCGTGTCATGAAGTGCGACCCTGGTCATGATGCTTGTGTCATGCATGGGTTGCAGGAGCTATGGGGAGCTGGTATAAATTTGGAGCCAAGCCCTTAGGTTATTTCCAACGGTCATCACAGAGGTGGATATAGTTCGCTTTTATCATCTCATACAACATGTCTTTCTCTATTGAGCAAGCTCACGAAAATATCTCCAAGGCTGTGGCTCAGCATGAGCAAGACTTGGCTGATATCTGCAAGAAGGTAATTCTATCCAGACATCTACCTCAATGCGTCTAACAAGATGATAGATACATGAGAACCCCGAGCTCAACTACAAAGAGTTCAAGGCCCATGATAACATCTGCGATCTCATGCAACGTCTGGGCTACCATGTAAAGCGCAGCGCATACGGTATTGAGACATCCTTCGAAGTCGAGTTCGGCAAGGGAGGAAAACTCATTGTTTTCAACGCCGAGTACGACGCCCTTCCAGGTCTAGGTCACGCCTGCGGCCACAACCTCATCGCCACAAGTTCCATCGCAGCCTTCATCGCGACAGCCGAGACAATACGCAAAGGGAAGCTCTCTGGTAGAGTTCGGCTTCTTGGAACACCTGCTGAAGAGGGCGGTGGTGGTAAGGTCCGCCTTATTAAAGCTGGAGCCTACGAAGGTGTCGATGCTTGTCTCATGGGACACCCAACAGGACGTCTGTCGCCAGCAGATTCGGATAATATCGACGGTGTTTCAGCCGCCAAGACAAGTGCGCGGAGACAGCTCAAGGTTTCCTTCACCGGCGAGAGCGCTCATGCGGGTAATACGCCGTGGCATGGAAAGAATGCTCTAGATGCTGTGGTGTCTTCCTACGTCAACATTTCTCTCCTCAGACAGCAGATACAGCCCACCGAGCGGATACATGGCGTCATTCGAAATGGTGGCTCGGAACCCAATATTATTCCAGACTCAACAGAGCTTGAATATTATTTGAGAGCGGCTGGTGTCGATCAGGTCAAAGATCTTTCCCACAGAGTTGAGGCTTGCTTTGAAGCCGGAGCGACTGCAACAGGTTGCGAGGTGAAGTGCAGTTGTGAACTGTGAGTAGAATTCGCTCGTAGGTTGGCCTTGCACTAATATGTCAACAGGGACCAAGATTACATGGAGCTTCGTCCGAATACATCCATGACAACCGAGTTCACAAAACACATGAAGGCGTTCGGTCGAGACTACATCGGCGATACAAATCAGCCCCCAATGGGCGCATCTACAGATATGGGTAAGATACAGACCTCACTCTCCAGCTCACACGAACTAACAACTACTCAGGCAACGTCACATACTGCCTACCTGGTATTCATCCCATGTTCTCCATCGGAACCGAAGACCCTCTGGTTCAGCCTCACACACCTTTGTTTGCAGCGGCTGCTGGAACAAGAGAGGCATTTGATAGAGCTCTGGACTGTGGGAAGGGATTGGCTGCTACGGCTTGTGAGATGCTTCTGCGGACTGAACTAATGGATAAAGCGAGGGATGAGTTTAAGAGAGATGTTGAACCTATTGGTTATAGACTTTAGATAATGTTGTAATAAGGGAGGAATAAAATAAAGGCATGAATTTACTCTATCATTCAATCATACGGGCACATATCTCTGTGGTTGAGGATGTAGTAACTATCATCAGACCCTAAATTTGCATGAGAAGCCTATCACATGTAAACGTCTCGATGGACATAATGCCCTCACTCAGATAGTATCGCGTCATTCTTTCTCGACAACTTCCCCGACGCCGAGGAACCACCACGGAGGAGTTTCGCCATACCAATCATCACCACAGCTACAATCTCTAGAAACCCCAGACTTTGCAAAAGCTCGTCCTCCCCGCATCACGGACCGCAATCCCAATCAGTCGGGTCCGGCAAACGGAGATTGTTCTCTTGGCCACTTGCCGAAGCCGATATCTTTTGGCGATGATAAGTTACTAAATTTTGCCGAGCTGGCCAATCGGATACGCCTTGGTCGATAACTCACCTGCGAGCCGTTTATCAGGTAGTGGGCACGCAACACTTCCGATCGTTCTTTGCTTTTATAATTTATACAACTTTCACAAATTTTAATAAATTCTTTTCTTTTTATATAATCTTAGACAGTCTCAAATAAGTTTCTACAATCTTACATGATCTGATACTAAGATAATATCCAAAATGGTCTAATTTTCATAGATGCTATTTATGTCTGGGTGGGTCGGGGAACTCTCGCACGGAACTATAGGCGTAACCTTGATTTGCCGATGTGACCAATTAAGAGGTTAGGATATCCGAGACGGAGAGACTAGCGGTACGGCTCTTTTTAACGGGTAATGAATCAAGCTGCATTTTCTGACTTTTACTACACCATCTTCTGTTTACGTTGATCGATAACTCGCCTGAATATCAGCCCAGAGATAACCCCAGACTATCTATCTACAAGGTCTGGCCGCTTGAATGTGGATTTTGCGGGGGTGGAGATATCTAGGCTCTTACTCAACTCATCAAAAGATAAAGCCACTTGATCGGGCCTTGTCTTCTTCTTCTACTTAACTGCCATCGCTTCCCTCAGCAAACAACCCTCCAGAGCTCCTCTCAACTACCATTCTACAACCATAACCTACTACACAGCCCATTACTATCACTATGCCATCTGACAAAAGAGACAAGACCGATTTCCCTATCCAGGACCCTGACTCCAAGATGGGCAAGACGCTGAGTCTTCAAGGATCAATGCAAGTCGGAGAAGCCAATGTCGACAACGGCAGTAGAGGACGCAAAGTTCTCGGAAGGATCGATCTCTGGTAAGTTGTTTTCTCCTTGGCTTTGGATGCTTGTTGCTGACATCTGCTCCTAGCCTTATGCCATTGCTCCTTGTGTCATATACGTTACAGTTCCTTGACAAGCAGTCTCTCAACTTTGCCTCTATCATGGGCATAATCGACGACTTGGTGAGCCCCCCTTCTGTAGCGTGATAGCCCCTCGTTAAGATCATTAGGACCTGGTTGGATCACGGTATAGTTGGTGCAGCAGTGCCTTTTACTTTGGTTACCTCTCTTTCAGTTACCCAGCGTCTTTCCTTATGGTCCGCTTGCCACTAGGAAAATATCTCACTGCCTCCAGGTAATTACACATATCTATACCACCTGTCTCTTTCTCTAACCGTTAGAAAGCTTTGCATGGGCTATCATCCTCTGTTGCCATGCCACAGTCCAAACGTTCCCGGGCCTGTTGGTCGCTCGCTTCTTTCTCGGCGTAGCTGAAGCCTCTATCTCGCCCGGTTTTTCTCTCATTACTGGCATGTGGTATACCCGCGAGGAACAGCCTTTCCGACACGGCATTTGGTTCCTCGGAAACGCAATTGCTACGATGCTAGGAGGCTTATTAGCCTACGGCATCGCACAAATTAGCAGTCCCCTTGCAGCTTGGCGAGTAAGTTCTCCCACTCCTCCATCATACAATTCTTACTAACACAGTCTCTTCAGTGGCTCTTTATCATCTTCGGTCTCATTACCCTCGTCTGGGCTATCGTCTTGGCCATCTTTCTGCCAGATACCCCCGAGAATGCACGATTCCTCACCGAGCAGCAACGCATCGATGCCGTCGATCGAATCCGGGTCAATCAGACTGGTATGAAGAACAATAAATTCAAGTGGGAGCAGGTCCGGGAGGTTATCAAAGACCCGACTGTGCTGTTGTTGATGCTCTTTCAACTCACATTCAGTATCCCCAATGGAGCTCATACAACTGTAAGTGGTTAGTTATCTCAACATCTGCTTCTTATTCCTAACATTGCACAGTTCAGTAGTCTTGTCATGGCAGGCTTCGGTTTCAACAGACTGCAGGTCTATCTGCTCAACATGCCAATGGGTGCCATCCTAGCTTTCTTCGCACTCGGATCAACCTATCTCTGCAGTCGCTACAGTGGGTACAGAACCATTATCGGTGCATGCCTCAGCTTGATCAGGTAAGTGTGGTACTCGCATTTGTCAAAATATTTTTCGCTAACATTCCCAGTTTGACTGGTTCGTTACTCGTCCGCTACGGTCCAAACCAGGGCAGCCAACTCTTTGGACTATGGATTTTTGTCGCGTTTGCCGCCGGCTTTCCTATCTCGCTATCCATGGTTGCTTCCAATGTCGGTGGCTTCACCAAGAAGAGTGTGGCTTCAGCAATGATGTTCATGGCGTACACAGCTGGAAACATCATTGGCCCTTTTCTGTTCTTCCCGTCTGAAGCGCCAGAGTATTCGGTAGGTCTACTAAATTCCGACCTGACTTAACTTGGACAAGAGACTTACCTAGATATAGAGCGGATTCTTAGCTACTACTATTTGCTTCGGCGTGTCGACGCTTACCATGCTGGTTCTGCGTTTCACGTTGATCCGAGAGAATAAGAGACGTGATGAACTTCAGCAGACTAATGCTTCGGCGCATGATGAGAACGGACACTTGGAGATTTCCGATGTCACAGACAGGAAGAACCTCAACTTCCGCTACGTTTACTGAGTTTGGCAGGGAAGCGTGGTGGGTAAAAGGTGGAAAGCCCAGACACATGTGTCACGAATTTTCTGAACACCAATCAACGGCATTTGCTTTCAATTCTCATACACGAATATATAACTATGACCTGCCCTTGAATTTGACACGCCAGATTTGAACTGAAATCATGGCTCCTTCACTCAGATTGACGAATTATGTGTGGTATGTAACATATGGATATCGTCTACTTGGCCACTAGAACATGCTGTCCTTCATAACATAAGGGTATCAAGGTGACTATATATAATCTCTGCCTGGATGAGCTATCTCGTTTCCAGACTGACGTAGGCTCCCGTATTTCGCCGACGCTTTGCAGAACAGCTTCAGTACCGATAGCATCAGCCAACGTGCTATGTCGCAAGCTCTCTTGAGTTGTATTTTTCGCATACATCATCTACTATCCCCTGGCCGATAACAGCCTGGTAACTCTTTGAACTGGTGGTGATCCAGGGCATGAGCATCCTGTGAGCCTCGAGTGTCACGATGCCATATAATTCCCACTCCTCATCCGCACAACTCGATGGTGTTGACGTACTTGGAGTACTGACAGACTCCACATACTGGTCGCTTTGTCGCGGTCGGACATACCACTGCGTCCAACTAACCACCCCTGCAGGTGCATCCACCCTGGAGACGATGCCGTTGGGCACTCTCTGGAAGATAATGGGCCACCTCACATCCCGTCCTACTCCAGGGCCCAGCCTTATGATCTCATAGGCTTGGTAGCAACGCAAACTTTGGTTGGGGTCGGAAATATCAAAAAAGCTGTCGTTGGCGACTGAGTTATGATCCAGGGCGGAACTTTGCCACGACACCATGCCTGGGTTGTGGCGCAGGACAGGCTCATACGTCTGCACGTAGTCCAGGACAGCCTGAGGTGGGATGTGACGAGGAATGGGAATTGAGACGAAACAGTGCTGCTGCGAGCGCATCTCGCTATGCCACCTGGCGATCAAAGTCAGTCAATGCGTTCAAAGCGGCCGGATTAGGTCATCCAATTGTCTTACAATGAGTGGTCGCTCTCTTTTCCCTTCTTGGCGTAACCAGGTTCAAATTCAATTGCGAAAAGTTCCTACGTCCAGGTTCACATCAACGCCCGTAATGGCATATCCTGCGTCAGGCGGCGATTGCCAGTGTCGAACACAATGGCCAGCGCTGAACCAGAATGTCTCTGAGCCAAGCTTCCCTCCACGAGAACGATTTGGGCAGTCCCCAGGGCTATGATGTAGGTTTGCAGAAGGGACAAAAGGCAAATCAAATGCCGATCAAAGACGACGCGACTCAGGCTCATGATCGGGCGGTGGGGCGGTATGGAATGTCGAAATAACCTGACCAATCAGCCGATGTATGATCCTGGGGAGTTCCGCATGGACTACACAGGTCTATTTATAGTAAGATACCCTAGATGCATCTGAATCCGGAAGCAGAGAAGAATAAATCACTCAGTCAATAGCATATCTTGCTGAGCTAGGTTTATCTTCTCCCTGGTCATATGACGGAGGTTTGCAGTAGAACACATGCAAGCTATTCCAAAAGAAGGAGCTTAATACTGCAGCTTCTTTTCAAGGCATTCTAAATCAGCAGACAGCAAGGAAAACAGCGTAACTTTGGATTCTCGAATTCTTCACATGCCTATTTCACAACATTCAACACAAGATATCCATTTCATTCTCGTACAGCTCATTGATTGACTGCTTCGGCTCATCAAAGCTATTAATATTTACGTTTGTACGTGAAAGATTTAGTTATCTAACCATTACATATAGGGCAGGTTAAACTTTGTTGAGAAAATAGACGATTAGTAGGCAGACCCAGCCCTCAGAAGACGGATGGGAACTACTGATAGCTTTAAGGTGATTTATAACCACTACGGCGGGCGTGCAAAAGCTCTCCTCTATTCGAAATTCTACATGAAATTCTATAAAGATAAGCAACTTGCTTTTTTATCTGCTTCTATATAACCTTATTGTAAGATTATGTATAGAGTCTTGGAATTATAAGATATTCTACACATCTTTTCTAGTACATGTTTCTAGTTGGCTCGCCGTCGAAACTTTTACGCCGAACTGAATCATAGCTAACTTCGATTGGTAGCAGATTGGCAGTATCAGCGGTTCTCGTAAAACAGCCCATTACAAGGCCAAACGGCCACACCACCATCGAGGCGGAGCTTCTACTAGACTGGGGTAAATCGTTCGCTTAATTTAAGACTCGGGTCTAGAACAACAACCACTTCGTAGTTCATACAGGCCAGGATAAATGTGCTGTCTTTTCAAGATATAAAGGTGTGAATGCCTTATTGAAGTAATTCTCTCAGATAAAACCGAGACAGGTTATATCATACCAAAAGACGATAGGGGAAAGAAATTAATGGATATGAGTTTTGATCCCACGCAAGCGGCCCTAACATGGTTGTCGAGTGCGAACTTCCTCACCGCTGATTGGCTCACCAACAGCTTAATTTCCTGCGAAACCAACCCAGCAAGCTTGCGGCTACAATAAATTAGTATCCGTAATATTGCGTGATTCAAGAGACCGGTTTGGGCAAAAGGTCTGATGAATCGAGTGTAAAAATTAATAGAAAAGAGAAATACGTCCTTGCCTCTCTGTCGTTGTTTTCATGTGATTTTATTCAGTTCTCGGTAAAAACAAAAATGGCCCCCTTGTAGACTATAACCGTAACGATGGAGTCTTGAGAAAGCTAAGTCCTATGTGTGTCTTCACTTTGCAACTATAATATGGACCAGCTAATTGACTATTTCCAGCGAATCTTTTCAATCGGCAACCCATCTATTGGGACTTCATGTTGGCTGCGTCATCTCCTGCAGATACCATGTACCCAAAGCGCTCTTGGCATCGGCCACCGAACCGACATTTTCTCAAAGCGCGAGTGTATCTGGCCCGGCTTTGACGTTCAGCACGATCTCTGTCAAAGGCGGGGCATTGGTACTGTCGTGTAGTTGGCAAGATGGTGTGGTCGAGAATGAGTTGGCGAAGGGTGTGTCGGCGGATGTAGAGACTTGGCTGAACCAGTTGGGTGCTACTGGTAAGATCCAATTTGCAACCTAGAGTGTAACGGTGGAGGGCGAGGTTGGCAATAAGGCCCGCAAGAAGACCTGTCTAGCGTGCATCATACATTTAAAAAATAATCACTAGCTGGAAGAATATGACTTGATTTTGCCCAATACTCTGTCCAGGGGTTTGAAACAAGCCACAACATGTCGTGAGGTGACATTGTAGTGAAGATATGTTGGCAGTATAACTCATTTGACCATAGCGAGCCTGGTATATTTCACAACTGGTATCTGCTATAGTGATCTTACAAACTTGTGATCTCGAGCTACATTCAGTACCGGTATATGAGTAAGAAATAAGAGAAATTGACCACATTACTATCATTCCTGACAAAATCTAATGTTACTTTCGACCGCACACCAACATTGGCTTAGATAATCGTATATACGTCTATAGACCAGACAGAACTTCAATAACTCTCAATACTTAGGTACGTACTGTTAGCAGAAACAGTCACGACGCTTTCATCACAGCTTGCGTCGTCTGATCCGCGCTGCGACCTTACCCCTGGGCGGGATAGTTCCAAACGGGAAGTAGTCCATGTTCGGCCCTATCTTGCTCGCCGCTACAGGATCGACAAGTTCAATCTCGTAAGCACGAAGCGCGACTGCTACTCCAGCCATAAGCTCCTGTTTGGCGAAGAAACGGCCAGGACACATCTTGGTTCCACCGCCGTAAGGATACCAGTATCCTTGTGTACCATCAATAACAGCGCGTGCTGTGCGGTCGTCCTCCGGAGTCCGCTGCACAGGCTTGGCTGCGGTGGTTTTCACATCCTGTCGGACCGGCCCACTGGCTGGATCGTCGTCATACTTGAGAAACCTCTCAGCCCAGAAAGAGTCCACAGGGTGCTCGTCGGATCCATCGGGCAGGACACTTCCAGTGTTCCAGAAGTCGGGATCATGGCCTCCCGTCCACGATGTTGAAAGCATGCCGACACCCTGTTTCAGCTGCCATCTACCAAACTTGAGATTGGGTATGAGTGAGGCACGTCCGACCGGTGCTGCAACACGGACACGGAGAGTTTCAAAATAGATGGAGTTGAGAAGAGGTCCAGAACACAGTCTGTCGATATCGAACGAGAGAGACTTGTCGTGAAATGAGGGTTCCATCTCAGCTATGACCCTGTCTGTGAGGCTCCTATCAAGTAGGATACCAAGCAGCATCCACATGGCGGCAGGAATAGCATTAGCATTGACACTGAAACATGTTAGAGACTAAATGTGGAGGGGCCAGGAATGGACTTACGCCCACATCATGCCCAGGTCTAGAGCAGCACCGCCTCGCGCACTGATGCCAACGTTCTTGAACATTTTTTGTCTCGCACTCATGAGTCTGGCACCAAACTCCGGAGTCCAGTCTTTCTTGAGCAAATCCTCATCACTAAAGTCCAATTGCTGCCTTCCAAATTCGTGATAACGCAGCACACTTCCAAGAGCCCTATCCCTCGCAGTGTAACTTTTGGGAACCATCCACCGAGGGAGTCTTTTGAACAGATTTGGCAGGTGAAAGTCAAACGACCAGAAATCTTGGAGAAAGTCTGGAGAAAGTTCCAGGAACTTATCTCCACACAACGCATCCACCGCAGCACGGAGAAGGCTATTCTTGAGCCACTCGTAGAGGTCATCAACCTCGATCCAGTGGTCTTCGTGAAACTTGATATCTTGGTCGATATTCCTAGAGTAGACTTCGACGAATTTACCAGTCATGGCATTGAGCGAGCTTCCAGTTAGGAACGAATGCATATCTCGATGCTGCACGAAGTGGAATCGTTTCGTGGGCTCTACATTCTCCCAACCTGGTGCGGGTTTTGCATCAAATCCAGAGTCATCTCCAGCGTATAGCACCATATCTGGTGCTGGAAGACCGAAGGCATCTCGCACGGTTAAGATGCTAAGGCTTTTGGTAGTCAAGTGGCGAGAAGCTTTGAAAAGTTCCACAATGTATTTGCCGTGAGGAATGAAATACATGGGCTCTGCGCCCACAAAGATGCGCAGAGGAACCCGGCCGAATTTGGACCTATCGTGTGAGGGTGAGTGGAGGTATCTGCGGATCGATTAAGAGATGCCTTACAATATAGACGATAAGAAGCTTTCTGTGTTGTGCGCGAAACCAATCGTGTTGCCCACATAGGGGATCCAGTAGGGAACCCTCGGAGGCTCTCTTAAACCCTCACCGTGCTGGTAATTTTTATTCCCAATTGTTGTGAAGACATACGTTAAAACAAAAGGTAGAATGAAGAGAACAGCAGTCTTCAAATACGAGGCTGTCTCAGCTGCAGAGCCGGTATTGGCTGAAGCTACTGTCGTGGCGTTCATTATGCAACACAAAATGCCTGGTAAGTGGTCGAGGGCGGAACAAACACATTTTGGTGGCTTGGGCGTTGGTTTTGTTTAATTAGCAATGCGGAGAACTCAAAATAGTACTAGTCCAGTTCTGCAATGGGTTAAGCGCTTACCGATCCTCCAGACTCCATTGACCCCTTCTTCGAATTTTATTGTTACAGAGACCATCAGACCTATTAATTATGGCTATATCCGTAGCTTCGGCTATATGCTGGAAGAAATTGTTCCCTGTCTAATGTAGCTTTTGAGTGGAGAAATTCCTAGTATCATCAAAGCTTAATTCAGGCAGGTCAGGATCAAGGTCAAAGAGGCGTCGCTCTACTTCAGTGTTCGTAGACGAGGAGTAACAATGTGTGATGCAACGTCTGTTGAGTTAAATTAAACCCTTTACCTGTGTAATAACTTATCTCTAGCCCGGTGATTCAACAACAAGGTACGCCTCTGAGACAAACACTTTATTCCAATGCCCTCACTTCCCCCATCTGCTATGCCCATACTATCCAGCTATTGACAAGTCCAAGCTCCATGTATAATATCATGAGGATGAGGCGGGAATGGTTGAAGTATAAGCATGACTCCCTTAGCTTCAGCCAGCGACTTGGCCTTGACGATATCTTCCATGTCAGGATCGTTCAACAACCCAAATGAGAGATCCAAAGTCCTCAACTTGGATAATCGCCCATTCGGTCCTGTCTCCTCAAGAAGTGTCAGCATTCCAGCCGCACACTGCTGAGCTTCGTCCTTCCTAGATTGCCAGTTGCAACATATCAACGAGTTTATCAACTTGAGATATTCAACAGACTCCGGCACGAGACTTGTAATGATCTTACCGTTCAAACCGTTACCGCCTTGGCTCCCGTGAAATAGATCTAGCATGGGAACAGTAAATCTTTTAAGCTTTTTGAGATGCTTGTAGGATTCTTCTAGGCTGATTTCGTCGTCAGAAGGTTCCTCGTGGAGAGCGAGATCACACGTATCGTCAAGCGGGAGATTTAGCTCCTCGATCGTTGATGCATGATGCAGAAGATCACGAGCCAGCTGTTTGGAGCTCCGCGCGTTGTCAATAAGAACCTCCGAAAAGTCCAGGTGAAAGACCCGTAAGCCCCGACAGGCACGCATGAGAGACGATAGCCCATCACTTGTTGACGTGGACTCTTCGCACACCATTGATTCGATAGACGATGTACCAACCGGAAAAGGCATTATGTATGTGTTTTCTATTCGGGTTCTTATACGTTCATCTGGCTCATCATATCCTTCGTCGCCCGTTCTGTATGTTTTGAGGCTCTTAAGATTCGGCAGATGTAAGAACGGTGTCAAATATCTTACATCAACATCGTTCTCGGTGTCCCAGTGCCGAAACTCTAGATGATGTAGTTTTGCCAAAGGCAAAGGCATGCTTGATTTGGAGCCTTTTTCGTTGAACTGCAATGCGAGCTGTTTGGCATAGCGCAGAACGAGAAACTCGTCCTCCGGTGCCTCATCTGTGCCAATGTCACGGCTAGGTTCGAAGAACGGCACCGATATTCCGAGGCTGGTCAAATTTGTAGCCCACGTTAGGACAAGAACAGCTAGGGCATCATCCCAGCCCCCCAGGATATTATCGCACAGTTTACTGGTTCTCGCAAAATCTGGGAGAATCTCATCGGCGGCAACCGCAAGCAACTCAAGCTTTTCAGGGCTCAATCGCACGCGACCTGGGTCTAAGTCCGTGGGGCTCTGGAAAAAGGTGAAGTTGAGACTTTTGACCCGCGGGCGAAGCTCAGGCCGTCTCAAGAGTTCTAACGCCAGTCGCGAGATGGGCAAACAGGGTGAATTGCCATTGTGGTAGCCGTAGTAACCATCGTCACTCCAATGACGGACTCGAAGTGGACGGACAACTTGACTGAGGTGCTTGTTGACTAGAGCAACGTTGAAGATGGTAGAGTGGTTGATATCGGATACAAAAGTGAGAATATGTTCAATGATCTCATTTGGAATGTCTGTTAATCGAACCATATTGCGGTGTGTGGCCCAACTCTGTATGGTAGACTGATGTGAGTAGAGGGATTATTGTATTTGCAAGAGTTGATGACGGACTAGGAGGATGAATCAGGCAACAGTAAGCATCACGTGTTTTGCTAGATGCCCCAACTCATCAGCATTCATCTCACCCACTATCAACTAGCGGGTTTGTTTCGAAAGCCAGTGTTTTTTCCACCGTGGAATCAATTTAACGATTGTGTTGAGGACAATTGAACCGTAAGTAAGATTCTGAATTTTGAAGACGTGGGTGATGGCGATATTTATCACTCGTACCTAGTGATAGACGGTACTTCAACATTTTGAGTAAATCTCTGGTATAGCGCCGTGTCAGCATTCTCGTAGGCTGATATACTTGAGGGTCGATGTAAAAAGCATGTTTACAACTAGATAGGTTGCACTTGACTTGAGCCCATCCATAATTGTCAATATTTATAACAGTCATACAACCTGGGCTAGGCAATACCATAAGAGACTAATCGAGCGTTATACTGGCCTCCTGCTTGGTATGTTCGATCAATCAGATGAATTGCCATTTAATTTTCCAAATCCAGAAACGCTTGCCAGCACACAAAAGTTGGTGGCCCCCTATGGTGATAGAAAGCGGCGATAAAGTTCCAGAAACCGGCTATCAAAACCGTTGCAAGAAGAGTAATGCATACGAGAAATATGGTCTGCGAACTCCCCCAGGCTAAATATAGAGGGCGCATGTGTATAGTCGCCACAGCAGGCCTGACACATGTACCTACCGGGGAGACCTTCAACGTGGGACCAAAGGATGCCATAGACGAGTAGTTCGTAGCTGTTACTTTTTTCAATAGGCGCAACCTTTTCGTCAAAGTCATGCCAGCCACAGTCACAAAAGAAGTCTCACCTCAGAGTTCTTAGAGCTCGTGAAGTGAGGTGAGTCTTGACAAAAACTACCACGTCTATGCATGCTGCCATCACTGTCGCCAATAGAGAGGGTCTGTGAGTTCAAGACAAGTAAACCTGTTGATGAGAATGTAAGAGGGGACTCATGGAACCGGGTCCGAGATGCTAAAGGAAGAACTGTTGTAGCTTTGCAGCTCTTCCGTGATCAAGCCCTTGCAAAACATGTTGAAGTTGTTGTGGTTGGCCAAGAGCTTGTACAATGCGCAGAGCCTGTGAATCATCAACCCCTTTCAATGTGTCTTGAAGCTGTGAATCATCCATTCATTCTACCATCTTCTGGATTTGTGAGCCGCCCATCGTTTGCTGTGCCAGTTGTTGATCCATGATTGCTGTTGACCAGTTCTAGACTTTGGTCTGGAGTGGTAAAGCTGGATATGGTGTGGTGCGCTACAGAGTATACGCAAGAAAATGGCACGATACTCGGTCGGGTTTTATAAGCAGTGACCCAAAGCTAAGCAAGCCAATAACTATACCAATTTTCATAAATGGATGCCAGCATAACCACTCTGCTTCTCAGCCTCAACTATGCAGTTCTTTACTTAGTGTCAGCATGTTTTGCACTCCTTCATTCGACCCCCATGACGCTTCACACCAAAATGCATGCCACTGGTGCAGCATAGGTTTTATCACAGGATGGCCTCGAAATACATCGATAACCCCTGGTGAAAAATGGCAATCACAGTAAAGCCTCATTGGACATTTAAAAAGCCTAATTCAGGCGTTGAGCCGATAATTTTCATATTGGGGTCTGGTAACAGCCCCATCGTACACAGCCTGGCAGAAAGGGGCAGTGTGAGAATTACAATGATCTATAATGTCAACTAGTGAGTACGTGTATTTAACATCGTGTAGTACTCGCACTCCCACAAGATAGACAAATTACAATGATACGGGGCTCTGCCTAGTGTCTCCTACAATGAAGAGGGGCCGCGTAGTCATCCCACCCACCGTATTCATAGGCAAGGAGGTTCCAATCGCCTTAGACTTGAGAATCCGAGAGCTACGTCTCTAAGAATTACATACATGGGTTCGACCTTATCTAGACAAACTCTTCATGGCTCTGATAATTATTGATACTTTTTGGTGCGACCAGTTCTTCAGCTTACTTTTGAGGTCATCAACAACTGCTTGGGGTTTAATCGGTTGGGGTGTAAGAGGTGCGGGTTTTGTCTGCATATGTGGTGTAACAACACTTGAGGGTTGGTCTACATCATCAGTAACTAGGTAGCGATGGATTGATGCCCTCAAGCCCATAACACCAATCTTTGGCGACAATGTTCTGTCCACGCACTTCGTTCAAACAAGACCGAAGTAAAGTGAGTCCATGAATGATGTGGCGGTTCAATACACTCGTCATGGAACAATATGACTCGAAAAGGCGTCTGGGCGCCCAGGACAAAACTCACGACCCCGATGGAATGAGAAGGTGTGCAGCCCACCAAGGCCGACTCAATTACCAAGATCCCAGTATCCGTGCTTCGGATTCGATCAGAACACTTCAAGTCTTCGGCAGACAAATTGAGGCTTGCAGGCAAGATCAATGAGAGACAAATGTGTGCAGCGAATCGCCGTTGAGTGGCATGAGTCTTTCATGTTTAGGGAAGGGCACAGTGGGGTTTGAGAGATATCCTGGTTTATGTAATCATGTAAGTAAGAAATATAAACGGTGTTAAAAGCTAAATATGTATATCTAAAACGCGTCAAAGTGACTCTAAATCTAGTTCTCGGCCTTGACGTCGAAGCGGTCAAGGTTCATGACCTTGGTCCAAGCAGCAATGAAATCCTTGACAAACTTGTCCTTGGCATCAGCGCTGCCGTAAACCTCAGAAATAGCACGGAGCTCGGCGTGGGATCCGAAGACCAGATCGGCACGGGTGGCAGTCCACTTGGCAGACTTGGTGGCACGGTCGGTGGCAGTCCAGAGCTCGCCCTGGCTGTCCTTCTTGCTCCACTGGAAGTTGGGGGAGAGGAGGTTGACGAAGAAGTCGTTGGTCAGTTGGCCCTTCTTCTCGGTGAGGATACCGTTGGAGGATCCGTCGAAGTTGGCGTTGAGGGCGCGGAGACCACCGACCAAGACGGTCATCTCGGGGGGTGTAAGGGACAGGAGAGCGGCTCTGTCGACAAGGATCTCCTCGGTGCGGGCGCGGGCAGTTCCGTGGCCGTAGTTGCGGAAACCATCGGCAAGAGGCTCGAGGTAGCCGAACTGCTTGAGATCGGTCTGCTCCTGGGTAGCATCAACACGGCCGGGAGTGAAGGGGACCTCGACGCTCTTGAAGCCAGCATCCTGGGCAGCCTTCTCAACAGCGGCGACACCACCTAGCACAATCAGATCAGCCAGAGAGACCTGCTTGGACTTGGACTTGGAGTTGAAGTTCTTCTGGACGGTCTTGAGGGCGGAGAGGACCTGCTTGAGCTGCTTGGGGTTGTTGCTGGTCCAGCTGACCTGGGGCTCAAGAGCAATGCGGGCACCGTTGGCGCCACCACGCTTGTCGGAGTGGCGGAAAGTAGAAGCAGAGTTCCAGGCGGTGGAAACCAACTTGGAAACAGTAAGGCCATCGGCGGAGAGGATGGCGGACTTGAGGCTGGTGATATCGTCTTCGCTGATGGTCTCACCCTTCTGCGCGGGGAGAGGATCCTGCCAGATGAATTGCTCCTTAGGAACCTCAGGACCGAGGTAGCGAGCGTGAGGGCCGAGATCACGGTGGAGAAGCTTGAACCAGGCGCGGGAGAAGGCCTTGCCCATCTCCTTGGGGTTGTTGAGCCAGCGCTTGCAGATCTTGAGGTAGGCGGGGTCGTTGATGAGGGCGAGATCGCTAGTGAGCATGGTGGCGCGGCGGAACTTGGTCTTGTCGAAAGGATCAGGGTAGTCGACGGTACCGTTAAGGGCCTCCCACTGGTGAGCTCCCGCGGGACTCTTGACGAGGGTCCATTCGTTCTTGAGAAGACTCTCGAGGAAGTGGTTGCTCCACCTGCGAAGTGTTAATAAAGGCAATGGTTACTTGTGGATCGGATGGACTTACTTGGTGGGTGTCTTGGACCAGATAACCTCAAGGCCACTGGTCATCTGGTTAGGGCCGTTGCCTTCACCAACCTTGTTGTGCCAGCCAAGACCCATCTCTCCGAGATCAGCAGCCTCGGGCTCAGGGCCAATGTTGGATGCAGGCACAGCACCGTGAGTCTTACCAAAGGTGTGTCCTCCAATGATAAGAGCAGCAGTCTCCTCGTCGTTCATACCCATACGGTCGAAAGCAACGCGGATGTCAAGAGCAGAAGCCTTGGGGTCAGAGCTAGCGTCGGGACCCTCGGGGTTGACGTAGATGAGACCGAGGTGAGTAGCACCCAGAGGCTTCTCGAGCTTGTCGGCTCGGTTGAAGATGTCGGTGCTGCCGTTGTAGCGGACATCGTTACCCTTGGGAACAAAGGTAGACTCGGCTCCCCAGTAGATGGACTCATCGGCCTGCCAAGTATCGGGACGGCCACCGGCGAAACCGAGAGGCTCAAAGTCCATGCCCTCGAGGGCAACGTTGCCGGCGAGAAGGATCAAGTCAGCCCATGAGATCTTGTTGCCGTACTTTTGCTTGATGGGCCCTGTTTTGATATTAGCATATAAAACTTCACCGTGAGGGTGTTACATACAGAGCAGACGGCGGGCCTTGTCAAGGTTCTGGTTGTCAGGCCAGCTGTTGAGAGGGGCAAATCGTTGTTGACCCTGCGAAAATGTCAGCAAATCCACTACTGAGTGAAGTTCAGTTATCACTCACCATTCCACCACCACCACGGCCGTCAATGGCACGGTAGGTACCAGCGCTGTGCCATGCCAATCGCATGAACAGTCCACCGTAGTGGCCGAAATCCGCAGGCCACCAATCCTGAGAATCTGTGAGAAGCTCGTGAAGGTCCTTCTTGAGGCTCTCGTCTGTGCAAAAATATTAGCAAACATATTCCGGCACTACGGAAAGATTGGTACTCACAGTCCAGAGACTTGAAGGCCTCGGTGTAGTCGAACTCCTGACCCAGAGGGTTGAACTGCGGTGAGAACTGTCGCAGAACATCGAGCTTCAGTTGGCAAGGCCAGAAGTCCTTGCTTCTTGAACCACCACCAGCCTGGTTGCTAGCGACGCGGCATCGGCCGAAATCCTCGCCGATATCTCTGGGAGGAACCAAGTTGGAGTCGGTGGCCCGCTTGGCGAAGGGGCAGCCATCGCCGGCCACGATAGGCACGAGGCCAGAGGCCAGCAGAAGCCAGCTAGGTGAGATGCCGTGCATGTTTCCGGATCAAGTGGGGAATGTACTAGGAGCTTGAGGGTTGGAAACAATAAACAGATGGATGCAAAGGAAAAACATGGAGGATCTACGTTTGGTTTTGTAGACAGATGGCGAATGCTGTACTGGAGATCTGCAGGGGCTGTCACAACGCCAAGTCGGCAGTGTCAGTGGTACAGGGCGTTATGCAACAGGTCAGACGCACGGATTGGCATCAGAAATCGAGGCTTAGGCCCTCAGGATTACCTATGCGGGCAGCTATTTGCGATGGGGCTTGTGCATCACAGAAGACAGGGTGCTGGTGTGCCAGTGCAGGGCCAGGGTCAGTCCAGCACGAGGCATCACCAACTAGCGAAGCATGCCAAGGGAACATGTGGTGACAGGTTTCTCTCTCTCTCTCTCTTCTGCTTAAGCACCAAAAAGACGTCACCAGGTTTGTTTCCAAATAATGATAGGCGTTGATGCTACTCAAACAAGGCGCGTCGTCCGAGCTTCGCGTGTGGAGAAAGAAACTGGAGACGGAGAAATCTTGAGCGGGCTAGTGCAAAAACACTCAATGGGACCCTGATAAGCGGCAATCAATCAGCACCTCAGTCACATTACTGCAGACCAACTACCGACAGGGATAAGAAATCACGCCCGTGTCATTGGTTTACGTGAGACGGGGGTGAGCTACTGGACGTAGAAGGTGGTAGCTTGGAAGGCTTGGAAGGGCCTGGAGAGGTATTAACTTTCGGCCGTGAAACCGCATGAATTAATAGCCAAACTTTGTTAAGATTCGCGTAAATTAGGTTTGAACAACCGCGTGGTCTTGGGCTTAGCCTGGCAGCTTAATAATTATCGCTCCCAGGTGGGATAAAGACGTTTTGACCAAGTTTGTTTAAGGTAAGTTGGGACCATCTCAACGCCAAGGGTAACATCCCACTAAATGGTCCGATTACCCACTGTTACCAACGCCTTGTGCCCAATCGGAATACAAGTAAACAGATTAGCTAGGCATGCCCATCAATGCCGTGGGTGCGGGCCGGAGGAAATGGCCCAAGTCATGGGGCAAATGCCGTGTCACATAAACAAGAACCAAGCTAAGGCGAGTTTTCAGACTTCCGGTACAATTCTAGATGAAGCGTTTTAAGGTAGGAGGCTAAGGTAAGCTGAGACAACGGAACCCGAATGCTGGCCTCGCCCTGCTGTGTCACCCCGTATTTTGGACTGTGGATGACTTTTGCTGAGTATTATTCTGCACTTTTCGTGGAATCTCATCCCAGTCTCTGACCGCAGTTTGTGCTGACGATAAGCTTGAGCTCAGGCTGGGCGCCCGATCCTTGCAACACCCTTGTGATCTTACGATGGTCTTGGGGCACGTCAGCATTCTATATCCGCCTTGTGATTCGCACAGCTGCTGTCTTGGTTCGGTGAGCGAGGATGCCATTGCAATTACTGCGGTGAGATGCATCCATGGCCCATTACGAGAGCATTCCGATCCACGCGAGCACCCAAGCTGCTGGGCCTGGCTTATTTCCTAGACAAACAATCGAGGATGGAGAAAACAACATCGACAACAAAAGCAACATGCAGCATCCTCCAAGACATCTTTTTCTAATAATAGTTACAATAATTTGCTGTTTGCTGCAGAAGAGTCTTGGCTTCACATACACCGCAGATCCAAAAGCAGTGAATGGTCTGATTCATCAGTTAGTTGTGGTCCTGTAAGCCGCAAAGGATTGCCGTCTCTGAGCTAAATGCACTTGGTCACCTCGGTTATCCTACAGCGGCAACTCTATCGGGCTGTCACATCGCACATTCAACTCGTGGTTTGCCTATTGGTCCTCCAGTTCAAGTGGCAATTTCGCTATCTAACCATCCCTGAACCCCGCCTACAGTAGTCGCAACTTTGCCTCTTCAACGGCTTTGCACACACCAAAACAGAAGCTGTATATCAATCCTTCTGCAACCGCATGGCACAGCTGCCAGAGCCGCGTCCCTGCATAGGCACGCAATCACGATGCCAGCCACACCAGCCTATAGCATCACCGCGTGATTCGTGCGCTTTCTTGCTTTTCTATAATTAGGGTTTGGCAATCTGAGGACCTGCATTCATTAATCCAGCTTGTATAGGGCTCTTGAACAAAGTTCTTAAACTTCTCACGGACGGTAAAGCCTATTCCATCACGCTGCAGCGACTGGGTATACCGTAAAGGCAGGTCCAGAATTAATTTGGAATCATTCCGACCAGGCAATTAACTTGCGGGGTAGCGTAAAGTTATCCGGACAGTGGGCAAGGATTTGCGGTTCGCTTCGGATCACAACATCTTGGCGCTAGCCTCAATGATGCAAACGAGAACTTTGTTTCTTGAAGGCATCGTGGACCTTAGACCGCAGATTTCTCTGCTTTTGGCAAATGTTCCCGCGCAGAAACTCTGCTCTGAGGAGATGGTCGCAAGTGCCGACGCAAGGTGCCGGTTACCCTGAAGTAGTGGAAGAATAATACGACTATTTCCATGGACAATGAATGTTGTCTGGTAAGTGACCAACTAAACAACCATAAAATTGACTAGATTAATTATTTTACCTCAAGCCAATTCTACAATTCCGGTAAGATTTGAACCAGTAGTGAAAATGGACCGAGGGCTGGGGCTGAGAAGTCGTAAATCAAATCATCATTGATGTTAAGTTTGGTGGTATCTCCGAGGAAGCATCCAGCTATTCCAACAAAACTCACTACACAGACCAAAAAGCATAAATCAAACCACATAGTGATTCAGAAAGTACCAGGAGACAGACTATCAAAGGAGAAAGTAATTTCTTAGCGACGTAATCTGAACTTAATATTAAACATTATGCTCTATACGAAATCATGTCATAATCTAGGGTATATCCCACTCGAACTATCCTATCCCTCGTCGTACCAGATCCCTCATCGAGAGATTCTTTGCTCGCAACCGATGCGATCCAGATAATTCTTCTTTTCTTTGGACACATTGTAACCCCTCGCTGCTTGAAATACTGAAGACGATCCCTTCTCACTATTGGAATTTCGCTTGGAAAATTGAAGTTTTTCGGCATCCACCTGGACTTCAATAGGCAACCTGACCTCGCATTCCTCATCTTCGTCATCGCTTCGAGTATCTTCCGCACTTTCACCGCGCAGAACTCGCACAACCAACTTCATGATCATAACAAGCCAGAAGATCATAAGTCCTTCGAGGAATAATAGACCACTGAGAAAGAGTGACCTGATGGTGGAGTTATAGCATACTCTTCCAGAGGTGTAGATCAAAGGCTCCAACATATAAAAGTAGCCCTCGTCGTGCGGGACTGGTTGGGGGCCAACTATGCTCTTGCCCGAGCCGACGAAACATCTGGTTCCTGCCGTGGCTAAGCTATGCTCATAGATAGACCAGCATACCATAGTGAACGCAACATGTCGACACAAAATCCAGCTAACAACGAAGACGCCGAACATCATGTCGCATAACGTCTGAAGCTTGAGGTACTTGAGACATTTGGCAACCGAGAAGATCAGGTCGTTGAAGTCCATCAAGATCAAGACAACATTGCCGACTTGGGTGAGGCCATAGCGATATGAGCAATAGACCAGCGCGATGGTGACTACATGGTGAGATACCATCTGCCAGAAGTCTTTGCGGCGCTTTTCGATATTTACCACGATTATTTGCTGGAGCCAGAAGGCGAGCTGGGCTAGCATGTAATATTTCCTGAGGCCTGAAAGCTCACGGTTTGGCCAGTCTGCCCACATCGCTTCCAGATTAAGCCAATATGAAGACGTGGCGTAGATGTACTATGAAAGTCAGCACACATGTTTCACCTTGCTGGAGCACAAGGAACTCACCATGCCTACAGACCAGCAAGTGGAGTAGTAGATAAAAAGCCAAGCTTGCTCCTTGAATCTCGTGGACTCATTCTTGCTAAGACCACACACTGTCGTAATTGGTGCCAAAGCGAATCGCATAGTCGCATCGCGAAGTCCGGTCAGGGCGACGATGAGGACAACGACCAGGTAATTGTCGTCGAAGCCGACGCCATACTCACCTGTCTCTTCATTGAAGTACGAGAGTGTTGTGAACTTTGCCGTGAGAGGCTGTGTGATACTGGCGCATTGGGCAAGCAGCAGAGGGGCCAGCAGAGCCAGGCAGATACCTGCAAAAGTCAGTATTGTGGGAACACGTCTTTTTTCTCAAAGTGCCCCTCAATAGGGTCTTTCCGAGATACATACCAATTTGGTTATCGACGAGCCAATACTTCACAGAAACGCTCTCCCGACACTTGCTATGAGGTTGTGAACGAGCTTTTGCTGCCATACTAAATAGCAATCATTGATGAACAATGAGAAAAAAGTGGTGTTTTTGGTATTTCAGCAATTTTGTGTAGCTTTGGAAATAAAATGGCTGTACCGAAGTATTTAAAAAGCCGATTTCTCTCCTATCTTGGTCCGCACAGGAAATAGGATGACGATCAGGTGACGATAGAAATTGGTGGGCCGATCTCGGTCTGCCGCGGCCCGCCGCACAGTGTTGTTTCTGTTAGCGAAAAAGGGAAAAACAGGCCAGAAAAGAGCTGAATCTGAATGCGAAAAAGAGTGAGACGATTGTAAGTGGTGTTGAAATAAAGGGTGTAGCGTGTTCGTGTTCGCAGTGCTAGATTTTATAGTAAGTTCAATGATGGTGGCTGGTGGTCTCACCACTATTGTGCCCTGAACTATCTAGATCTACAGCCTCCAAGTCTGCAGTGGCTTGGTTTTTCTCAACATCTGAGCTTGGACCTCAAATGGGCTGCTGGTTGAGTTTGCAGATTTTTCAGGCCAGATTTGTTGTCGGATGTTGAGAGTGATTAACCTTTCGCTCCATAGTCCTATATTTCTTGGAGGCCGGAATATTGAAATATGATACTACGTATTCTTAGTTACTCTTTTTTCTCTTTTTTGGACTAGCACTGATTTAAGAAGACAGAGATCTACCACCCCTGTCGTCTTGGCTCCTATTTTCCCCTTTCCAGATGACATGAGACCCTTATTATTCGCACATCCCAGTTCTCTCAACATATATGTCTATAAATATCCTAAAGAAAAAGATTCACGTAACTTGAAAAGAATGTGGAGGGGGGGAAGATGTCAGGGCATAGGAGCCCCCATTCTCCAAGACCTTGAATTGTCCGAAACACAATTTGTTTCTGACCTCGTTTAATGCCGGTACTGAATTCTTCGGTCCCGGCTCGGTGGATAATAATCTCGGCCGTATTGAGCTCGTCTCAAATGCCAAATATCGCATAGAGCGTGGGTCGTCGCTAAGCTCTATTGCCCACAGTCTGTTCATTATGCTCAGAAAAATGCAAGTAACATCGAGCACACTGATTTGACAGTCTTATAGCAAGTGGAAAGCTCTTGTGCATGGGACATCTATGAAAGCCCAGCTAAAGCAGTTGCTGGACATGAGAATATACTATCACGGAACATGTCGATGCATGGGACAATTTGTTGAGAGGAAAGGCTTACCTTGACGTCGTCAGGCAAACCTTGGATACACTCTCCGCTTCAAGGTCACGGTCCTGTACGACTGAAAGTCATTTGACCCGGCGATTGTGCCAATCATTTTCGCGCTGCAATTAATGGCGCAGCCAAATTGTTAAAAAAGCATCAAATCACATTTCGCAACCCCGCTTCTGCTACCAACAATTGGTTCCGCAGGCTTACTGTCAGCATCAGTTCTTTCTTCTTCGAAACACTATTTCATACCGCCGAGAAAGTTAATTAGAGCTTCATTCTCGCCCTTTGTGGCTTGTCATTAGGCGCCAGTGGCCATGTGGCTTCTCAACACAACCACGATTAGGCTCAAAAGAGTTGACGCGCCAACAACTTCATACGCAATTCTATCGCATACATGGAGCGAAGATGAGGTCACCTTTGAAGACATGATGCAACCTGAGCTAGCCCAGAAAAAACAAGGATACAACAAGATTGAGAACACTTGTCGACTTGCAAGGAGGCGAGGGATAGAGTATGCGTGGGTCGACACTTGCTGTGTTGATAAGCGCAGTAGCGCAGAGTTGACTGAGGCGATCAACTCCATGTTCCTCTGGTACAAGTGCTCGACAGTTTGCTTTACCCACCTTGAGGACTTGGAGCCTCAGTCGGGCGACGAGAACGATTCTCTTGAAGGCTTGCCATCCTGTAGATGGTTCACTAGAGGGTGGACGTTGCAAGAACTGATCGCCTCGCAAACTTTGGAATTCTACGACTGCGAGTGGCAATACAGAGGGGCTAAAACAGAACTACGAAACCAAATATCGGATATAACGGGGATCGACTTACCAGTGCTGGAGAACAACGCCCTCCTTGAAAGTATACCGATAGCGAAGCGGATGTCCTGGGCAGCAAACCGGAAGACCACACGAACTGAGGATACAGCATATTGTCTGCTGGGAATCTTCGATGTTACCATGCCCATGATGTATGGGGAAGGTACCAAGGCTTTCTCTAGGCTGCAAGAAGAGATAATAAAGGAGACGACCGACCTCTCTGTGTTCGCATGGAAAGCTCAAGAGGGAACAGACATCCCCTCCCAGGATTTTCGTGGTGTTCTGGCGCAGTCTCCTGCAGAATTCATTCACTGTCGCAACCTTTCAAGAGCACCTAGCATGCGCTACGGCTATGAGTTCTCCATGACGAATAAAGGCCTGAGATTGCAGACATACCTGGCTGAGACCTCCACTGTGGAGTACATACTGAACCTGGCGTGCATGTTACCCAAAAGAAATGGCGAATTGTCAAGAGTCGGTGTCTACCTGGTAAAGACTGCTGATGGTTACGTTCGAACTCGTCCGGGCGAGCTGTTCCAAACACGTGATTCGCGAATCTGGGCTGGCGCACGCTACAAGATCTTCATCCGTAAGCGTGTCAGCCTGTTTGGCTCTGTGGCCTTGAAAAATCTCTTATCAACGAATCTCGTAGTCTCGTTCAACATTTGCGACAGTTTCAAGCTTCATACGTTCGCAGCCAAGCCGGCAGACTTATGGGATCATCTACGACAGTCATTTATTACGGACAACAATGGAAATTTCACAGGCTTTCTAGACTTTCAGATATCTGACACTTCGCAGAAGTTTGTCTCAGCAAGAATCTTCATCGTATGTGGCCTCAGAGTACACCCTAGTAATGGTACCATGGGGCCGTGGATGGGTGTCTACAATTCTCTTGATAAGGGAAGCCAGCGATCACAGTGGGTGGTAGGCTGCATCGATGATTATTACAAATCGTATGGGGAAGAGTTTTTTCTACATAAGCTAAGAGAACGTACTCTTGCTGCTGGTGTCGATATTCCTTTGACGACCAATATTCCCTGCGGTGCAGAAACAGGTCGACTTCACATTTCGCTGAAAACCCCTCCAATAAGAGGGGACACCAGGCATGAAATCTGTGTGAATATCACATATCGATAGAATAACGGCATGAGGACAATAAGAAGTCCGACGTTCGCTATGAACAATCAAGTGAAAGGAGTAAGCCGGAAAGGAAATTGCAAACAAGAATCTCGATGCTCAGACTCAGACACTCCAACTTTGGAGAACCATTGAAGCATAGCTTGAAGTTTTGAAAGAATATGAGTAAAAGCTGACCTTTGCGTAATAAAGGACTTCCATGTATACGTATCGAGAGAGCAATTTGGGACAAGTTGAACTCAGACTGCAACCGTTCGCGATCATCAAGACGCAGGGCGTCCAGAAGTACGAGGGCAATACAGTATCATCATTGTTCCACAGTTTTACACTTCATTTAACATTCAGATTTTTGTGATACCTCTCAGAGCAAGAGGATTCCCCCAGTTCCATCACAATCCCCCAGTGCGTACAGTCCACCTGGATCGTCAGCGAAACCATCCCAACACTGCTCAAGAAAGGGGGAGGGGTTTCAAGGCAAAGAGCATAGCAAGCAGAACTACCAACGCAAGATAAGAACAGGGACCCATTCGCACATGAGTTGTTTTCATCCTTGTCGCAATGATGGGGAGTTGCTGGCGGAGACTGCTGTGGCCATTGTGTGGCGTTCGTGCGGCGCCTCAACTCCGGGATGAGGGTGCGCAACAACGAGAAGGGAAGGAACGACGACAACAACTCCCCCACCTGCCCAACAACTTGCCAACAGTACTTAAGTTGAAATAAAATGAGCATTTACCAACAGCAGTCAATGATGATACATCTATACATTCGAAAGATCAAAATCTGATCATGCCGAGAACACTCTTGCGCAAAGGTGGCTAATGATAACCAAACTTCTGAGACTTGCACTTGACAGGCGCAGGTCTGTCTCCTTTTTATACCTGTAATATTTTTGCGCAACGTTTCTTCCTAGAGTTTGGCACTTTGCGGTGCAAAAGCTTGTCGCGCCGCCAAAGTTTCTTGCCAGACGCGTGAACATCTGTCGCACCAAATTTTGGTGGGAGAAAAGTTCGTGGTGCTGGCGCGTCCCCACGTGACAGGTACCTTTCTGGATCTGCCACTCCTTCCTGTCTGGCGTAGTTGGGAAAATGTTCAGATGAAAAGACACGAAGACAAAGGGATGGGCTTCGAATGCAGTGAATGTCACCAATTTGACCCTATGTGGTGTCGTTTCGACTCTGTGTAGATGTGCTCAATATTTTTTATCCAAGTTTTTTGACTTTCGCAGCTGCATCGTGCGGCTCGCGAGGACTCCTTCAAAGTTTCGAGTGTGAACTCTACTGCAAAAGACTTTACGGACATGGACACGTTGACTCACCAATCTGTACTCTTATCGGCATCTTTGAGGCATTTCTCCGAGCTAGCTTGGTGTTGAGAAACCTTCAGATCTGTCAGTTTCAAGCCGCCTTGCTGGAAGTTCACACAGCGCCGGAGAGTATTGGTAGGCCGCCTCATATCTCTTCAAGTCCGACAAAGAATGGCAAACTGGTAAGAACTATGAATGAGAACTGTTACTGATTCGAGAAAAAGAAAGTCGGTACGACCAGACGCGCCACGCTGTCGGTTGGTACCAAGGTATGACCCCTTTTGACACTGCTGAAAACCTTCACCAATTCTCGAATTGGTGGCATTTGTAGCGAGTTCTCCTATATAATCATCGTTCTACAATCTCACAGTTAACTTGAAAGACCGTTAATACGTGCCCTGAAATTTCATCTCACAATTCTGCGACGCTATTTTGAATCTCGAAAATTAGGTATGGACATGAAAATAGAGCAATGGGCCATCTGGCACAGGCACAGAATTGGGATACATCCCATTAAATGAATTCTATCACGTATTAAGAAGCACGTCCAGCTTGAATTTTGTTAAGTCTTTTCCGTCCTCAATGATTATGGACACGATCTGCTAATACACTCACACGCTAGACCGACCGCGCTGCTCTCCACCACATCTCATCGTTGTTGGTTCACACATTGCCAAGGATGTAAGTCGGATGATTTATCTTCCATCTCGCATCACTCTTGATTGGCTGTGCTGACGCTGGTGCATCATGCCTGATCACATATAAGACGCATCCCTTCTTCTTGTGTCGCTGTACAAAACTTTGCGCCTTTATCATCTTTCTTTCCTACAATAGGCGTCTTCCCATTCAAATCACTCTTGACTATCTAAAATCATCATGATCTCCCACAAAAAGACCGAATACGTCGTCACCGGCGGCAATCGAGGCATTGGTCTCGGCCTTGTGAAAGCTCTCCTTGCTCGCCCCTATGTCACGGTGATCGCGACTGTCCGTAACGGCAAGTCTCGGTCTGACTTAGAGTCTGCTGTCGAGAGTGTACCAAAAGGTGATGGAAGTACTTTATTCATTGCCCAGCTGGACTTTTCTGCGGGCGTTCCGATTGAACGAATCCGAAGCGCCTTCGACATCGATCATATCGACGTTTTCATCAACAACGCTGCTGCCAGCTTCCAATCACATCCTGCACTCGAGATACCCACAGCCAACCTCCGATCTGCCTTCGAGATAAATACAATTGGACCTCTTTCAGTCGTCCAAGCATTGTGGCCTTTACTGGAAAAGTCGGCTGCGCCCAAGGTGGTCAATGTCTCCTCTTCGGTTGGCTGCATCACCTACCAAGAGGTTGTGGCTGGTGCCTATGGTCCAAGTAAAGCGGCATTGAACTGGCTTACACGGGCACTGCATTTGCAAAACGAGCAGCTCGTGGCATTTGCGCTTCATCCTGGGTTCGTGGGTACGGACATGGGCGAATTTGCTGCTACGGAGTGGGGATTTCCTCTGGCTATGCTGGCATCTGTTGAAGACTCGGTCACACAAATGCTCAAGGTGATTGATGATGCTCCTCGGGAGACGGTATCGGGTAAATTTGTTACATACAAGGGGGAGGAGTTGCCATGGTGAGCTGGCTCCAGTGGGCGGATGTCGACCACACTGAATCTTATGCCTTGTGTCCTTCAATTATATATTTTAATACAGCTGAATTTTTGTACATACGACCATACCTATCAGAGAACTCGGGATCCCGTCCGCTCTCCCATAGATAAGCTGGTAAGGGGCGGTTTAGTAGTTGGGTCGGTGACGACCAGCGAATCCCCGCTGTTGTATGTTTTTGCCGGTGTGAATACCTCAGTAACGTACGATTCGAAAGACTTCCCTTTTGCTGTAAATAATGACCTGTAGCACTTATACGCCGGTGCTTATCAACTCACTGATATTCCAGATGTGCTCGGCTTTTGTGGTGCACTTTATAGAAGGTTTTACTTGCACTACTGAAGGGAGAAATGTTTAAATCAATGTCCTATTTGTTTCAAGTCACTTGTCGTGATCAACACCATCTATAAGGGCCCGTGGAGTCGGTACAAAGTAATTCTGTTCGTTGGTCGAGTCCCCGATCCTCAGCGAGCTTCTTATCCGAAAGAGCAATCCAAAGTTTGCATGCTTATGCCAACATGTATCTGCGCTCGACACCCTGTGAACAATGACCGTTGATACATCCCTCACATAGGGCTTTCTCATGAGGTCTTTTCGAACTACCTAGATAGAAACGTTCTTCCACCTCTACACCATTCCACTTCTTGATCCGGTACACAACCCTTTCAATGTATGATTCCTCGTCGAGCGTAGGTTGGCCTAGCCTTTTGCATCGCATGCAGCGCTGGAAGTAGACTCTTGCGTTGTATCGATCGCGAGTGTATTCGCGAATGGTTATCGGCATCTTCTTGGTCGACCACCCCTTCTTCTTGCACTTTTCGTTGTTGCAGGCGAAGCGACCCATGATGTTGGTGTCGTAATCTCGAATCTTTGCTATCTCATCATCGTTGGGGTTGAACGAGTAGTCAAGCTGAAATTCCTCGAGTTTGTCTGCGACTTCGTCATGCAGATCCGGGTAGATCGCCCACGATGGGCCTTCCTCTACTTTTGACTTGTTGCGTGGCATAATGATAACTTAGTGTTGCTTAAATGATGAGATAGAAGGGAACAGAGGATGACAGGAAAAGTCTCTTGGGAGGTAGGAAGAACTTGCAATGCTAGGAATAGTGAACGGGGGCAGGTTAAGTCACTGGCACACTGTAGGAATCCAGCCCCCCGTGCATCCACACCACCGTTTCTGCATCAACGACAAGCAGCCACTCATGGTTAGTGAACTGCAAAAGCAAACAAAAGAGAAACACATTATCAGTTAACCTGCATTATGTCTGCCGAATAGACTGGCTCAAGAGCCAACAAAGATCTATTCCACTTGAAGTTAACATATCGTTCAAGAACGCATCATCACAATCATCAACTTTGAGCAATTGCACCAATTCACGGCACAGCAAACAAAATTTTCTTTCATTTTATTCATTTAACTCAATGCTCTGAAAGACATTGGTTGTCTCCCAAGTGGTAGGCCTCCTGCTTCTACTAGCCTCCCTTGAGAAACTGCAGATTCGTAGCAAATGAGGGGTATACAGGTAGTTAAGTGTTGTTGGCTGGTTACTTACATACGGTTGGCCTCCTACATATCTCATCCCGTCGTACGATTCGACAGTATGGAGTAGAGGATATATGATAGGAAGAAAAACGAGGCCAAGTACGGTTACAGTGCGAGAGACATCCATTATGCAAGTTGTGTTGTGCCAGCTCAATGCAGTTCCATTTCAGCCTAAATTGTTCAAAGCATACGGGCATGAAAAATTAACTCAGCGGTGAGAGATTAGGGAGACTAGCTGAAACACTGCTTGTTGGTTGTCTTTGGATCGACGACACCGTCGGGGATGCAAAAGCATAGAACATGGGACTTTCACTTCGACCACGTTAATTGAGACAGCAGAACATTAGATGGCTAGTAGGCTCGTCTAAACTTGACACGTCTTTTCCTCCATTTTCTAATGAAATGAATGGCTCAAGAAAAGTCAAAGGTTCGATGGTGATTCTGTTATGGTCACTTCCTAAATCCACATCTAATCCCGAACAATGACCACGGAATCCTTTGAACGATACTGATATCACTTCACACACAGATATGATGTCTTGGTTAGATGAAGGAATTAGTAGCATTTAGTTCCAGCTCTACTTGGAGCGGGTATTGAGTCAAAGTCAACATTTCTGGAGAAGAGAGGCACACTCTGTGATGGAGCCATTATCAAAAGCATAAGAAAATAGTCAGAACTGGACTCGAAATCGAAGGGTTTCCAGTTGCCATGAGTTTGACTTCTTGTTGCCCTTAAAGTACTCACATAAATGCGCTCGTTGCATTACACCCGTCCAAGCAAAGTAATTCCTGTGGACAAGTGTAATCAGGTCCAAATCGGGCGTTTATCATCCTTTTATGTAAATAGAACTCAACCAGAAAGACATATTGCAGAAAATGTTCGGTGATATTCTGTCTCATTACGTGTTAAACAACCGTGAAATTAGGTGCACGCTGTCCTGGGTCGCTTATCTGATAAGAACTGGTATAAAGTTTTTCCGCTATGGGATCATTTGTCATCCAATCTCGCACCTCGGAATCCCGATGATGCCGACAAGATCATATCACCGCTAAAACTTCAAAGTGTCTTCTCGTGTGTATCGTTCGTCATCAATCAATAGCTAAAAAATGGCTGAGCATCCTTCCTTTACTCTCGCAGGTCTTTGTAAGTTACGCGTACTATCACAGCATGATCCGACCGCCAATTGACCATTTCTGCCTCTATAGTGGCCGCTGGCGGTACCGCTGGGTACATACGCACTCGCTCGACGCCCTCTCTTGTGGCTGGTCTCGGTCTCGGCGTGTCATACGCATATGCCGGTAGGGTTCATACTTACATCTGAGGTCCTATTATTAACAAAAAGTGTTAGGATACCTTCTCAAGAACAACAAGGACTACGGATCTGAACTTGCTCTTGCTAACAGTGTCCTCTTGACTGGTTCGGCTGTCCCCAGGATCATCAAGACTGGAGGAAGAGCGCCTGTTCCTATTGCCCTCGGTGCTGTAGGTGCATTGGCTACGTATTACTACCAGAAGAAGTTCCGCGAGTTTCGATTCGGCGTATAAGCATGATGTCAGATGCTCTGATAGGATGCTCGCAGCAGGAGCGGTAGTTGCTGGGAAACAGAGGTTTTAGTGTACTATATTGTATGATAGAGTGTCGCTGGATTCTAAAATTTCTCACACTTTTACAAGAAGCCAATGTACTCAAGGGCACGTTTGAGAGTGGCGCGCAAAGTACAAAAAATTGTCAGTTCACGAAAGTAAAAACAATAGCAGCCAAGGCTATTTACTCCCCAAATCCGTCTTCAAAATTCTAAGTACATTAATTCATGACATATTTCAAGACTCTAGAGGTGAGTGTTCGTATAATTCTCGTCAAGTGTCGTGATTAGAGTCTAGAATCCAGCTGCAGGGTAACTAGTTTGATGAGGGTTCTCAGTTTGAAAGAATGGTAATCAAGATGCTTTGAAGGCTCCTTGACTTCTAAACTCTACCTTTGGTATAACTATTGTTGAAATGACGCACAATTGTTCATGTTTCAATTGATACGGAGTTGATTACATGTCAGAATATCTCACAATTCAAATCATGAGGACCCGTTCTTTGGAGCACCCGGTGCTGAATTATCAAGCGCGCGACTTTCATACGTCATCGACAAATTTCTAGAACTGTCTTAACTATAAGAAACTCAATTGCTTTGCGCTGTAGTAAAATCTTACACACCTTCAAGCATTTCTCGGAACCGAGGTTACACAGGAAGCAATCGTCGTAAACCCCTCACGACGGACGCCCAACGCGGGGTCGTGAATGAGGACGAGGAATGCCAGCAACAAAAGCCCGACCATACTCGTGCACCAGAGCAATAAAGGCTAGCCATTCTCTTGACAGGCAAAGAGGCTTGCCAAAATCAGTGTTAGCCGCAGTCTCTCGTCATCAGTTTATCTCACCCCTGCCACTGTTTTCCTTGGCGTCAGATCTAAATGCTATTGTCTCACGAGATATTCCACCGCAGGAAGTGTTTACGTCCTAGATGCGAAAAGCTGGAGCCATCGGGCTTACAAAAACCGACCCCGAGGGTCCTTCGGACACGGATGTAGACCGTTGGATCCGTTCCGTTAAGCTGACTGTATTTGTACCAGCGGCTTCGCCCAGCAAGGCAGGGCTGAGGTGGGCGCCATCTGAGAACCCCGGCCGATTGTGTAGCGGCACCAACTAACATGATTCGTCACTTTTTGAACAGCTTTCCCTGATTCGTCTCCGCTTATCCATCTAGCCGTCATCACTGCGGACTTGGCTGGAAATATTGTTTTCATGGCAGAGTTGAGGCTTGGAAGTTGGAAGAGCTCACGGACGGATCCTTCGGCATGCATTATGCGCTGTCGTCACCAGCCTAACTATTATTGCGCACTCCAAGTCCACGTAATGAATTGACTTTGGTTCAAAAGACGAGAGAACCCTCGTGTTTTCTGTAGATCTCCATATACATCAATTGCACTACTGTCCTACTACCAATGGCTCTTCATCGTATGTTGGCTCTTTTGAGTCTTTGGCTGGGTCTCACAGCTGCTTTCCAACCCTCTCGTATTTACAGAAGGACTGTATCCTCTGAACCGCTTCCTCCCAGTCAAGATCCCTGGTACTCTGCACCTGACAATGATTGGGAAAACACAGAGCCTGGTACCGTTCTGCGTGTGCGACCTGCACCGGGAAACCTGACTCAAATCGTCGGCAACAGCTCTGCGGCGTATAACATCCTCTACCGCACCACCGACAGCCAGTACAAACCTACATGGGCTGTCACCACTTTCTTCATCCCCAAGCTGGGATCAAACAGCACTGCTGCACGCGCGTTCAACCAGAGTGCTCTTCTCTCATACCAAGTTCCCTATGATTCCGCAGATGTCGACGCCAGCCCCAGTTACTCTTCGTATACTGCGGAGGGTGCCAGTGGCAATGTGCTATTCGACACGGCCTTGAACCTGGGGCTCTTTTTGAACGTGCCTGACTACGAGGGCCCGCTGGCTTCATTCACCGCCGGTGTCATCTCAGGACACGCAACTCTTGATTCAATCCGTGCTGTACTTTCACTCGGCCTTGGTCTCAACACAACTGCTCCTCGTGTTGCGCTTTGGGGCTACTCAGGTGGCGCGTTGGCAAGTGAGTGGGCATCGGAACTCGCTGTTCAATATGCCCCCGATCTTCAAAAGACCGTCGTTGGAGCCGCAATTGGTGGAATCACGCCCAACATTTCTGCTGTCCTCGAGTCCGTCTCAGGTAAAGACTCCGCGGGCCTAGGCCCCAGTGGAATCATCGGTATCACCAGCCAGTACCCCGAAGTGCGCAAGTACCTCATCTCTCAGCTCAAGACCGACGGCGCAACCAACAAGACTGGGTTTTTGGCTGCCGAGAAGCTTACTGTGGCAGAGGCTGGTGCCGCATACCAGGGAGTTGACCTCTTTGACTTTTTCAAGCAAGGCTCGGACATCCTCCGTGACCCTAAGATTCTGGTTGCTATCAACCAAGACGGTATAATGGGATACCACGGTGTTCCCCAATGGCCTATCTTCGCCTACCAGGCCGTTAAGGATGAGATTAGCCCCATTGCGAATACGGACAAACTGATTGAGCGATACTGCGCCGTGGGTGCCAACATTCTGTACGAGAGGAACTCTGTTGGATCACATGCTCAAGAGTTTCTCCTCAGCGCTGGCCCAGCTGTTCAATGGCTGGCGACTGCACTGACGGGCAAGTATGCTCAGGTGTATAAGACTGAGGGTTGCACCATCAAGAATGTAACCAGAAACAGTACTGCTATCCCACTCAAGAAGCGAGATGGGCCTAATGAGGTTTTTAACCTGTGGTCTGAGGTTTAGACCAATTTTGTGGTTCTATTATGTGGCGCTGGAATAATGGTATTAGTATATAATGGACTTTGACTTTTTAATACATAACCTTCCAAGATACTATCCCTGTCGCTCACTAAACATATCGTATGCAAATGAAGATTTGTCTCAAATTGGCATATAAGAATCCCACCAACAGATTTAGACCCGAGCGTTGAAGCTGATCTTCCCATCACAATGGATACCACTCAATATCACTATCTCTTGTACACAACCACAGCAGCAATTACTGCAACAATCAAAGGCCCACCCACGCGCAGCAAGCTCCAATTCATCTCAGATCTCTGCCTCTTTATCTGCGCCCCGTGACTCGCTCGATCATTGACCTTGGGAAACTCAACATCAGGAACCTCCTTGCCCAAAAACTCGCAGAGTGGCTCCCACCCGTCCCCAAGCGTGTACTCCAGTCTTCGGCCGCTCTCGATTGGAACAGCCTCGCGAACTCTGCGGTAATACTCTTCGTATGCATCCCTCGCCCGTGGTTCGATGGACTCAAGAGAGTATTCATTGGCGGAGAAGAATCCGGCGTGAACTTTTCGCATTGCATGTGGAGCGCGAAACCTCATTATGTTCCATGCGATAAAACTTTGCAGCCAACTCATGTTGTAAAGACTGCCCAGTAGCTCTGACTTGAAGGATGGCCACCAGCTTTCAAACTTTCTCTGGACGACGACGACCTTTGCATCGGGGTATGCTTCGATGAGCTCCGACGCAAAGGTGGAGGCTACATCAGTGGCAATGTCATAGTCACCCCAGATCTTCTGCCAGTCTTCTCTGTTGAACGGCGGACGAGGCGCCACCGAGCCGTCTTTGCTCCTGTAGGTGTACTCTGGGAGTTGAGCAAGATGGGGCCAGGTGGCTTCGGCTGCTTGCTCAATCTGCCCCCAGGGGACTTCCCAGACATTTGCAAGTGCGTGGTGCGTTTTGTACCCGAGGATCCGGTAGGCTTCAGCCATGGAAGCAGTACCCGTCCTGTAAAGTCCAGCGTGTATAACTTTAAGAGCATCATCTTTACTTCCATCAGTAGATGAAATCTCCGATGTTTTGGGATGCGCCATAATGAATGTTAGTTGCTCAAAAGGCCAAATATGCCTGAATAATTTTTCAACAGGGTTCGAGGTCTTGAAAGATGGGGGAGCAGTGGAAATATATTTGTGGACTTTACTACTCTTATACCACCCTATTGCGGTCAAGCTCTCACATAAGCATGGACCAATCCACTGAAGGTATTTGTTAGTTCGGAATGGGGTCGATCTTTCTGGCCAAGCTTAGGTGAGACGACTAGCAGAGTAAGATAAAGAATTATGCATATTTGCTGCAGTGTTTATTGAATCTCAGCGACATTAGAGGAAGTGAGCATAAACTAACTGTGTACTGTTTTCCAGAGATTTCAGCGGAAGTTTTGCGGTAACTGGGTTGATAAGTGACAGAGCTCCGAAATCCTGGGCAGCTGAATAAACTTTGCATGCTATTCAACCCAGTATGAAGACCAATGAACTCAAATAATAAACTATCTACCAACTTCAATCCTGCCCGTTGATAAAACCGGGGTATGGCCCTAGGTTGGAGTCGCCATAGGCTTTGTACAAAGCATCAATCTCTGACGAATATGCGTCCATGGTCAACTTGCGCTGCACAGTCCCTTTTCCAGCTCTTAGCATAGGTTTCTCAATGGTGGTGAAAACAACCATACTTCGTCGAACCTTCAAGCTTTCGGTCGGGATAGATATGTTCGCAGCCTCAACCGATTTCCAAATATCACCCAGCAGCTTTTCACGCTCGGTATCGTTAGTAGGTGGGGTGACCGCCTCCACCAAGAGACCAGACTGTGAACGAGCGGTACCGATCAGAAGCGCTGCGCTGACTGCAGGATTGGCAGTAACCGTCTCTTCTACAGGAATAGGGTTCAGGTTCTGACCTGACGCAAAGACAATTATATCGTCGGCGCGTCCTCTGTACAACCAGTGATCCTTTTTGGTAGGATGCTTGGAATAAAGATCTCTCATTGGCCACTCGTTAAGATCGGGAAATGTTTCGAAAATGGGCTGATATCGCGTACTCTTCGGATCGCGTATAATGAAATGCTCGTAGAGACCGTCTGCAACATGACGAAACTCAGAACCAAGAACGGGACTAAAGTTGCAATAGGCCCAGTCTTCTCCACCACAGAGTAGAGAAGGAAGTGGGCCGCACTCTGTCGTTCCCATACAGTTGAATAGCCTCGTTTTTGAGCTGATGAGGTCTCCTACTGCTGTTGGAATTGGTCCGCCTCCGTAAGGGATAAGATCAAGCCGTTTGAGATTCTCGAGGTACTCCGGATTCTTGACAAGATCTGTAAGCATCATGGGTGTTATGCCGCTTTGTCGCACCTTGCCGTGTAAATGTACGCCGTTGATAATGGCGGAACTAGGCGGAAATGGTGCAAATACCATAGTGAACTCTGCGTAGATGCATCCTGGAAGCAAATTCGTCAATCCACCTGAGTGGCAAACAGGAAAGGCCACATATAGCCGAGAACCAGCACACATGTTAGGATAAGCCAACGACGGTACTTCTAGATACGAATCTATCGCTGCGAATGTACCGTGGGTTATGTTGATTGGCTTTGGCATTCCTGTCGAGCCCGAGGTTTGCAGCACGACGATTGGGTCAGTCCTTGCTTCTTCAAAGGTTTTGTCAAAAGGATAGCGCTTGTCGGACCCGTCTTCAAGCCAATGCTGCAAAGCGGGAATTTCAAGGACATTCATTCTGTGCTTCTGCACCAGCTCGCCAATCACAGGCAGAGGGAAGACTGGGGGGAGTAGAATGGTGCTGCAGTTGGTCTGCTCCAGAAGTGATAAACTCGCTTCGGGTGTATTCCGAGGAGCCAAAAGCAGAGGTTTGTATCCAGTCTTGATACAAGCGAGAACAACAATAGCGTAGATTGGGTTCTGAGGCCCGATGAATGCAAGCGTAGGGAGGTTTTCGCCGCGACCGAGATGCTCCTCGATGTGCCAAGCACAGCGATTAACGCCTCGGGCTACTTCTGCGGCAGTGATGTCTTGGAACCCATCGGCAGGATCCTGCGTCTTTGTGATTGAGTAAAAGACACGGCCCGGATCTGTTACAGCGATCTCATCCACGAGTGAGGGCAGTAAGCGGTTGCCGTGAGACTGATGGCTTGGTTGCGACATGATTTGAGCGAAATGAATATGTTGTGACTGGGACTAAGATTGTGGACGATGGTTGCGAAACTATTGCGGGTAAGTCAAGTTATATAAGATCAGTACCTGGTTGTTAAGTGCGCAAATCTATAATATCTTCACCAAATACTGGCGGCTAAATAGGTTTGGGATAGATACGGCAGTGCTAACAATCCCCTCTATTGGGACATTTAGACTACGACGTCAAACACAAGCTTTTGAACTGGTGATTTCAAAAATTGGCAAGTCAGCGGCCGACGTTTTATGAAGGATTCATGCAGTCAGCACGAAGGAGCGGAAAAAAGCCAATTAGCGGAGTATCTATGCGAGCCGTCAAATCGGCTCATAATTCGCTTTACTAGATGGAGTATGGCAAGGGCTGCTGGGCCGCTGTAACTACGTAGAGCCTATCGCAATTAACTTCACAAGACCATCATAGGTGGATCGGCATCTTATCGATTATGCGTCTTACTTGAGACTCAAATAGGAACAGTCTCTGGACACCATCTTTATTTTGCTGCTAAGCGTCCTGAGCGACACATGTGACTCGATGTAGTTAGACTTGCACGTCTTCTCGAAAATTCCAGAATCAGCACGATCCTTCGAGTTACGTCTGTGCGGCCATCTCGAGGCAGCAGCCGCAGATATCTCAAGTTTGACAAGAACTTAAAAGGACAAAAATGGCAGTTCTTGGATGATTTTAATATTCTCTATAATTACTTAATTCCAATCACAAGCACGAACAGAAAAACCTTCCAATCATAATTGAAAATGATTTCCCTTCCCTTTGGTACGCCTCCCCACTCTGTCCCCGCGTCAGCAAACCTCACGCCCTCTACCATCTCCATTTCTGATGATCAAACTCAGAAGCTGAAGACTCTTCTCAAGCTTTCCCCAATTCCAGAGCCCAACATCTGGAATACTCGTGAAGATGGTGCCTATGGCCTGCCACGAGATACACTTTTGAAGTTGGTCAATTACTGGACCAACGAATACGACTGGAAGAAGTGGGAGTCTGCTCTCAACTCCATCCCGCAGTTCAACGTTACCATCACCGATGACGACTCCAAGGCTTACAAGATTAACTTCTTCGCCTTGTTCTCCAAGAACCCATCCGCTGTCCCTATCCTGTTTTTACATGGCTGGCCAGGCTCCGTGGTAGAGTATCTCCCCATCCTTCAGAAACTTCAGTCTGAATACGATACTGAATCCCTTCCTTATCACATCATTGTACCTCACCACATTGGCTTTCCACTCTCCGATGCACCACCTCTGGACAAAGAGTTTTCGCACTTCGACAATGCGCGCCTCATGTCAAAGATGATGCATACCCTGGGTTTCAACAAGACAGGATATGTCACGCAAGGTGGTGACCTTGGCGGCTGGACTGCACCCGTCATCGCCAACCTTGACCCGGCCTGCAAACTTGTTCACATGAACATGTTGAACGTTCCTCCTCCTGCTGGAGAAGATGTTGAGGCAGGTATGAAAGCCGGACGGTACAGCGTCGATGAAGTAGCGGCTTTTGGCAGGATGGCTGAGTTTGCCAGAAAAGAAATGGCTTTTGTCCAGCTCGATGGCACCAAACCAGCCACGGCGGGTTACCTTTTCGCAAGTAACCCAGTTGCACTGCTAGCATGGATTGGGGAGAAAATGATCAGGTGGTCCGACAGAACACCAGATGACGACTTGATCCTGACCAACATTGCCCTATGGTGGTTCTCTGGCTGCTACCCGACATCGATCTATCTCCACCGCACGGTACTTGAGGACCATGAGCTCATGATGAATGCTTGGAAGGACCTCAAGGTACCTCTGGGTTATTCGGCTTTCAAGAACGAGCTCATCACTGCTCCTGAGAGGTGGATCAAAGAGACGGAGCAGGTCAGTTGGTATCGCATGCATGGCCGAGGTGGTCACTTTGCTGCGCTCGAAGAGCCAAAGACTTTGTGGAAGGACGTGCAGGACTTCATTGCAGGGTTCTGGCCTCGGGCCTGATAGAGTGTTTTAACAGAGCAAGCTATTGAGTGAGAAGGTATCTTCCGTCGCTTACTAGCAGCGTAACTGGATTTACCTTCGCCGAAATTGAAATTTCGGGTATAGTAGTTTGGAGGATCAGAACAGCAGACATGAGCTGGTCAAGGGTTTCATTATGCGGACGATATGAGGCAACTGTCTTTGACTTTACCCTAACTTAGGATGGTTAAAATTTCCACTCTTTTAGTCGCCATGTTTGAATCGGAGAAGCAAGGTCAAATAGTTAGTGTGTTTTAAGTGGAGGTAAGTGATCCCATAAATTGTCGGGAAGGAGATTAGATACTCTTACAGGGATTAACGGATGATGCGTTCTGAAGTAAATCACCTAGCCTGGTACATCGCTATAGCAATAACGATATAAAATATAGGTCACGAACCGTCACCAACGTGACACCGCAGATATATGCTCCTCGGTTAAGTTATAAATGAAACACAATTAAGTGCCTAGGATGATCTATTTTCAACTACCGTACTTCGCAAACTGAACTTCCGAAGAAGCCGACGACGCACTGCCCCTTTGCACACGTTGAATACCCTCTGCTGACCCTGACCCTCCCTCTAAACTCCCTCTGTCCAGATCACTATGACCCAGATATCGTTCACTATGGACAGTAATCTCAGTTGTCTTTACCAATTCCGATTCGTTGCCGTACATGTGATGATTGTTATCACCCTTTCCAACTCGGACCTCATAGTCCCCTGTCAGCGTTCCTTTGGCGCCGGTAAACTGTTTTCTCCTGTCGCGATTCAGCGTCTCCAGGCCGACATCGTCAGTGTGTGTTGCTCCATGACTGCGCGTGTATGAGCTATCGTTTCGTCCTCTCGTCAATTCGACGAGACGATTGAGGATGCTGAATTCTAGCTTGAGCTTGATGCTGTAGACGAGTGGTTTCCAAGCAGTCTGGATGTCGAAGAGGTTTGAGAACTCGAGGGCAAGAATGGAGACGTCGAGCAAGATGACGAGGACGTTTACCAGTATCAGATGGTTCAGTACCATCTTGGTCTTTGTGTTGCCGACACTCTTTTCCAGTCGAAGACGCTTTGTAGTCTCCCAGACATACAAGCCTGAGATGATAAGCTCTTGGACAAAGAAGACGCTAAGTTGGATCTTCTCAAAGACCTCGTATGGCTTCTGGAAGGGTGCTGGGTTTGCAGAACCAACGCCGTAGACTAAAATAATAACAGGGACATGTAGCCAGAGTGCATTGACGATGATCATGATCAAGACCATTCTTAGTCGTCGCTGGTTATGCATCACGATATGCAACCGAGAGTACAAAACAACCGACTGGCCTGTGATCATTGTACACCAGCCAATGAGAATGAGCGTAGAGTAAAGATATTTCGTCGTGGATAGCGAGAGGTGCAGGATGAGGTACCCTGTTCCGTTGAAGGCAATGCCCCAAGTTGCGACGACGAAACTCCAAAAGTAGAGCCCGCTGCGCTTCTTGAAGCTGCCGAAGATGAAGGCATTGAGTTCGAGGACATTGTAGAAGGCGATGCTGATGAAGACTGCGATTACGATGGCAACGCTGCCGCTCTTGGTGTTGACTTCGGCCATTTTGAGAGACGTGGCATTTCGTGGCGTGGTTCAACTTGGGTGGAGGAGATAATCTGGAGAGACAAGGGAATTCAAAGGAGTGACAAGAAGAAATACAGAGTAGAAAACCACTCTTGGCCTGAAGGCTCTGGAGCTAGATTAATTTTGCTACGACCTCTATGCACTCCGCGACGTCTTAGCTCATGTTTAAATAATTCAACTGCATAATTCCTCCTGACAGGTGTCAGCGGAGCAGTGTGGTGGCGGTCTCACTATCCTGTTTTCCTGTTGCTAATCATGCAACTGACAGGCGAGTGGCACATTCATCTGGCGTTGGGCCTTTTGCAGGCAATCAAATCAAACTCTAATTCTGAGGAAGGTGGGTGTCGATCCCTGCCTTAATGATCAATGCAGGGTGTGTCAAGGATTCACTCAAAATCACCTGAGTTATCGATGTAAAAAGCAAATAAGCGATGCGCAAGCGAGAAGTTAGAACAAGGTACATACTGTGCGGCCCAAGGCTGTGGTAATGAGTTCTCATAATTCCCCAGATCTTGCAAGACCTGTAATGCAGTGAGAAAGGAAGCGATCAGCACTGCACGATCGGATAATATCACGTCTCGGGAAGTTCCCTCAGTACTCCGCATAACGTCACGCCAAACCAAGCGTTGGTTGTCGCACCTACTCAATCAAGTAAGGCACAACGAACCCAACATCTTAAACCGTCTTCTTTATGTATGGTTCCTGAACTCACCTCCCAAGCGTGGCACGTTGTCCGTTCGGTACGTTCCTCGACCAGTGACAGTGGCGTCTGTGCTCGGCAGTCAGGACTCAGCCCTCACCGTCTTAAAACGTAGTAATTCGCGTGCCAAGTCATGCACCATTTAGGAGGTGCGTTGGTTGGTTTGTCACTACCTGAAGCTGAAGACCAGGGTTACGGTCACCCAAGATGCTTCTCGCTCCATTCTCCGAACTTGTCAGGTCTAGGCGATCGGGATCAACTGTGCCGCCGGATGGAACCTCCCACGATCCCCGGTGTCAGTCTAGAACTTCGATACAATCGTAAGATAAACCCGTTATATTATGCTAGGGCCCTAGGGGCATTATTGTACTGTATTTCGGGCAAAGGTTGGGTAGCATTATCCACAAAGTCTATTCCCCACACTCTTCAACATCCCTGGCCCGACAATGACTGCCGATGGGCGGTGATTGACCCGGATAAGCCGGTCCCGCACTAGCTTAAGCTTAAGTCTGCGGACCTTGGACAAGCTTGGAGCAAACCCCGGCAGATCCCTGCCCCCCCTCACGATGTCTACCACTCGACCCCATCGATAATCCCTCGTTTATCCATGTCCTTGTGCTTCTAGTCCGGTACAGTTCCCTGCTTCCAACCAACAAACCAACACCTTCATCTTTGGATGAACCGAACAGGGTTGTGCCTTACCTATTAAGTATCACCTTTGCACCATCCTGCAGCTCAGGTCCTTTCCTCCCACACCCACCACCACCACTCGTTTGCTCTTTTCGTCATGCCTTCCACCATCACTTTGTTCGCTGTTGGGGTTCTCGCTCCCGTTTGGGGTGTGGCAGCTGCCAAACTTCCTTCTACCGCTCAGATCATTGACCAGAAGTCTTTCAACGTTCTGAAGGATGTGCCGCCTCCTGCTGTAGCCAACGACTCACTGGTAAGCTCCGCTACAACCTCTTCTTTCGCTCTCCACTGACTTCAACTTCAGGTCTTTACCTGGCCCGGAGTGACTGAGGACTCTCTTCTTGAGAAGCCCTTCCATGTCTACGATGAAGAGTTCTACGATGTCATTGGAAAGGATCCCTCCCTGACCCTCATCGCCACCTCCGATACAGACCCCATCTTCCATGAGGCTGTCGTCTGGTACCCTCCCACCGAAGAAGTCTTCTTTGTCCAGAACGCAGGCGCCCCTGCTGCTGGAACAGGCTTGAACAAGTCCTCCATCATTCAGAAGATCTCTCTCAAGGAGGCTGATGCTGTTCGCAAGGGTAGCAAGGATGAAGTGAAGGTCACAGTCGTTGACTCTAACCCTCAAGTTATCAACCCCAATGGTATGTTATCCGATGACTCCAAGCTTGACAATACTGACTGAAACTTAGGTGGTACCTACTACAAGGGAGACATCATCTTCGCAGGTGAAGGTCAAGGTGATGAGGTTCCCTCGTCGCTTTTCCGCATGAACCCTCTCCCTCCCTACAACACCACTGGTAAGTACACAAGCATTCCGAAGTATTGGCTTCTTCAATGAGATCCAGCTAACAATGGCCAGTCCTCCTCAACAACTACTTCGGTCGCCAATTCAACTCCTTGAACGACGTTGGCATCAACCCCAGGAACGGTGATCTGTACTTCACCGACACCCTCTACGGATATCTCCAAGACTTCCGCCCTGTTCCTGGTCTGCGAAACCAAGTCTACCGATACAACTTTGACAGTGGTGCTGTCACTGTTGTCGCCGACGACTTCACCCTTCCCAACGGTATGTATCTTCCTTCTATTGATGTGTTGCAGCATACTGACATATTCCAGGTATCGGCTTCGCTCCTGATGGCAAGCGCGTTTACGTTACCGATACTGGAATCGCCCTCGGCTTTTATGGTCGCAACCTCTCCTCTCCCGCCTCAGTTTACTCCTTCGACGTGAACCAGGACGGCACTCTGCAGAATCGCAAGACCTTTGCCTACGTCTCCTCTTTCATTCCCGATGGTAAGCTACTCGCAATTCATCCCAACGATATCCCCACTAATTATTTTAGGTGTCCATACTGATTCCAAGGGCCGTGTGTACGCTGGCTGCGGTGATGGTGTCCACGTCTGGAACACCTCTGGCAAACTCATTGGCAAGATCTACACCGGAGCTGTTGCTGCCAACTTCCAGTTCGCCGGCAAGGGAAGGATGATTATTACTGGACAGACCAAGCTGTTTTATGTCACTTTGGCTGCTGAGGGTCCTAAGCTCTACAATTAGACGATTTAGTAATTGGTTCGGTCTGTTAGATAATACATTAATTACGTACTCAGTATGAGTACTTGACACCACATCTTCCCTCTCTATACGGCCATGTTGTTACCTGCAAGCTTAAGGTAAATTGTGTATGTGTTCTTGTGAGCATGATGTGTGGCCTACAAGGAACATTTTATAGCTTCCAACTATCAGTGCTCGGGCCTCTCTACGACCGTACGGGCGGATCTCTTTTAATCTCTCAAGATCGATCGACTACCGCTTGGACGCAACGCAGATTTTCTGCGCGGATGTTGTTCTTCCCGATCTAGCGCAATTTAATATGAACTTAAATTTTATTAGCTCACGGCAACGACGGTTCTTATTCAATAGTGCTCCTAGTCAAGATACGTTCACCATATTAAACGACATAGTAGCTAATGTTATTCCTTCAACAGCTACCGGGTAAGCTCCGCAACTTTACGGAGTGTCTCTACCCTGCTCCGGCGTCTCAATTATCAAGCAGTCATATGTCTCACCAGACGAGAATTGTCGACCACGTCAGTTCCTACGCCAGGCTGGCTTTCCTCTGCTCGCGGTACAAATCTCTGCGCCACAGAACTGCCGGTGAACAAAGGGCAAGTCATGAGACTTGGTATCTCAGACAAATATTCAGCTCGGGTGTGAGGAGGCGCTGCTTTGCTTGCTGGTTGGTCCAGACGTTGTGGTAGTGGTGCCAATGTCTGAGCCTTCAAATCTCGATCCTAGTGCAGATCGTTATTAAAACTCCCGAAAACAAGATCATCCACTGGGAAAAAATGGGTTCAGACATGGGATGTGAGACAGTCTTATCTCTACCAGCCGTGTTGTCTTGTCCAGCATGACAATATTAGGCACCGACTTGAAGAGTTAGGAAGGCTATATACTTGGCCGCGTCCCGTTCCATCCTAGAAGGAGCAACATTGCTTCGCCATACCAAATCATCCGCAATGAAGCCAACATTCATTTCTGCTGCGTTGAGCGCTCTGGTCTCCTTGGGCAGTGCCCAGGCTGGCCCAAATACGCTGGCAAGGTACAATCCAGCCAACAGAACAATGTCAGCCAACACAAGTACGTATAGAACTTACATTCTTGGCATGATAACAAATCACTGACAATCACAGCCTACTGCCTGGTCCCTATCAATAAAAGCCTTGTCAAGACCATCACGGGCTACGACCCTCTCGATATCGATGCCAGCATTCTGCCATCCTTCCCAGCCGGCAAGCACCCACTCATCGTCCAGTCCGGGTACACCAACGACATCCGCATGACTGCTTTGAACGTGGTGCCTCTGCAGATCGAATCCCTCATGCAAGGCTCTCTCATTGTGCCCTATGTCGACGTCACAAAGGACGGAAAGACTCCTATCGGTGCTCCTGTCAACTTCTACATCGGAGGCACCAATGGACAGACACTCCAGGCGATCGTGCCAAGTATTGCCTCTGGCGTATCGCCTTTTGAAGGCACAACCATCTTTCCTGCGATATTCGCCCCTGATACGGTTGCAGCCAAGTCCCTTCCCAACGGCTTCTACAGTACACAAGTCAAGCCGTTTCTTCTACCCAACCCCGTCTCTGGACCTGGCGTCTACGCTGAAGCTTTCGATATTCTGTTTGAGCTTACCAATGATTCTCCCTATACTGCCCATACGTTCCACTCGCTGATCAACATACCTCAACTTCTCAACAACAAGAAGTGTCAGCGCAACACTATCTACTTCAATGATACATTTGCTGATCCCAAGATGGCTGTTGCTGAAGTCACACTTTATCATCAAATTCTGGGAACTCCACCGGCAGGATTGGAGGGGGTTTACGAGGATGTGTATTGTTATACTGCCAACGGACAGGTAGTCTCTGGAGTGGGCGAGTCTTGTGCGGCTGCAGCAGCGAACTTCGATCCGAATGCCAGGATTTGAGCCGCAGAGGTCATCTGAATTTCACTTCTTGACGACAGCATATGGTCTGGAAAGTGGTTGGCATTCTATCGAGTTGATCAGATAATCTCAAGCAACATTATACCTGATTCTGATTCCGATTCTTCATGCATCCATCATTTAGACTAGCATGACAGATGTGCTATTTTTAATGGCATGGCGATAAAAGGTTTGTTCCAGGTCAACTTCAATCGTAAGACGAAGAACAAATAAAATTATTATTACAGTTTCATGATCCACCCAACTACCGATAACTTCAACTAGGGGGCACCAAACTTAACTACCGAGCCCTATCATTAAGAAGAGAAAATAAGACTATATTCTAGTAAAGTTTGAACCTCGCTAACTCCGACTCTCCTGTTTGTTAACATTCACATCTCGTGCCTTGTGTTCAATGCGTCAAGCTCAGCAGGATGCGTTGCATCTAGTTCGACCGGATGATACTGGCGTGGAGTTGAATTCTGGGTTCCTCCAATACTCGCGGGTGGTTTGGATTCTGTAGTCACCAGCTCTGGCACCGGCGTGGCTTTTCGTCTTTTTCTCCAAAGGTAAAAAGCTGCCCCAATAATCCCAAGACCGATGACGCTCACTCCAACTCCAATTCCTGCCTGGGCTCCCGTGGAAAGGCCGCCTCCGGAAGAGTCGTGCGATACAAACGATCCATAAGTTGATGTGGATTGCGCCGTCGGACCTAATCTCCCTGGTCGTGAGAAGGGCACATCACCATTTGTAGATCTGATCATTGGTAATGATGAATCTTCCTCTCGCCGGTTCAGCTGAAACATTGGCGCATAAGCAGTGAATTTATATATCGTCACGGTTTTCTCCCCTGGCTTATCGGCGACCTTTGCCGGTATGGGCAGGGAGTAAGGAGTAATCTTGCGATTGACACACACAGCGACTTCCAAAGTGCCTCTGTAGGCGGTAAACGCACAGGTTTGTGCGCCTCCACGGGCCATCTTGCATACGTATCCACTGCTATTGTCAGCCTTTCTATATGATATCTTTAAAGAAGACGATCTTACGATGGGCAACATCCTGTTACAGTCTCATCTTTGCTCACCGAGAACTGGAACTCGAAATCGCTCGTCTGGGTACCCGTTACGCTACATGCTGGTTCGTAGCCCCGAGGGCAATCGAAGGCCGGGGAATAATAACCCCATCCGTTGAGGGCGCCTACAGTCGATGGCGATATTGTGGCCGGTGGCCAACATTCTGTATTATCGGTGACACCTTGCTTCAAATTCTCGTAAGGATATGCTCGAAATTTTGGCCTTTGGAAGACTCACCATATCTCCCACGTTATCTCCGCAGACTTGGCCTTGCCACCCGTTTTTGCATGTGCGACATTGGACAATAGGCACAGTACAACTATCCGGGTATTCCCATTCTGTAGTAAGAGGCCCTAAGTGAGTTCTTCTCTGAGGCATATTCTTGAAGCTCGAAGCAATTGTTTGTTTTGACAAGTTAAGGTTGCTGGGAAATTTCAATTGCTGGGGACTTGGGGAGATTGGCTATCCATCATATTTGTTCTTCCTCGCCCAGCATGCCAAATCTAACAGACGGGAATGTATCCAAATCAATTCTTTGAGGCAGGATGACGGCTTGAACGAAACCCAATTAGATTGGCCATTATCCAAGTGATCGCCGGTTGTTTCTGCTTTCGTCTGGCCCCCAACTTCAATCATATACACGTCGGGCAAAAACAAGGAATTGATCAAGGGAACATAGACCTAATTGGCTCTGGTCGAGCTTGATAAGTGAACCAGCCTAATAACATAACCAATCGCGAGAATCTACGTAGGTTCTTTCAGCTGTCCCGGCATTGGCAAAACACAGAGTGATGAGAATCCTGGTTGATGTGCCCGTTCAGGTCTTGGCATACGAGGCACAGCGTTGAATACGACGACGATTACTCTCAATTTACCTAGGAAGGATAACTATCAAGTAGGGGAATTTATCACAGACCACGTAGGTTGGGTCAACTTGGGAAAGACCGCCAGATCGACCGACACTTGTTGATTGAATCGCATTTTTTAATATCTTGGCGAATTGATTAGGGTTACACAGATAAAGGAAAACGCCGTTTCTCGCCGCTCATTGAAGGAATTTCCCCTGTCATCTGTTTAGCAACCAAGTTGAAAACAGAAGTCAAATCTAATCAGCCTGACCCAGACTTGTGCTCAAATATCTACCTGATATTATGGGAACATCAGACCGGTGATTGTAGAGTAGGCATGCATAAGTTCCGGCATTTTCTATTATTCTAGATCATAGAAGATTATATAAATTATTCTAAGCTCTTATTAATTAATGCATACTAATATGATCTTATCAAAGGATATACTTTACTTTATATAATCCATTCTAACATAGCTTTCTCTTGTTAGCTTGTGGTTGGAACTTTTGCACGGAATTGTAGTAGTAGATTTCTTTCATTCCATGCTGTTTGTTCCACAATGCACATGCATCTACATGGTTTGTGAGCAATGAGCACTAATCTCGTTGTTTAAGCGATTCCGCAAAGAAAGGTATTTTTGATAGTATCAACTTATCCCAAACAAAGGTTCAGAATACCATCAGATTGAAGTCGAATTTGCTCGGGTCCATATCCGTAACCTATTGCGGTATCGCATCGCGCAGTTCCGAATCAGTCGAAATTCACCGGGTCTACCCCACAGTCGGCTTCTTTGACGCATTCCCGGACTAGCGTGACGACAAGCATATTCTAGCCGAGAAGTGTCTATTGGTTCAATATGGTTAATATGAGGTAATGAGATTGTTTTATGGGTCTGGAATTACAGAGAAAATTTCTAGGTGGATCTCCGGAACACATTGGCGAGAATGAAGTCATGAGAGGAATCCCCAGTGGTTTCTGATCTCTTGGCCTTTCATCTCTTGGCTTTATTTTATGTCTTGGCTACTTCCACTTGACTTGGCATCTTGAGGTGAAACTGTCTGATCTCAAGCCAAGAGTTGTTATAAGAAGCACTCAACAACTGAATTATCTGCGACATGATGTTCGCTGAGACAAGTCCCACAGCTGCGGCTAGAAAACAAGCCAATGAGTCTTCAACAGGTATGCAGCAATCTGAGCGTGGAACACATCCAGCAGCTAATCTGTTTTACCCAGATCAGCCAATTGTTGTACAATGGTCTGGACCCGATGATACTCATAACCCGTATAACTGGTCTCTAAAGAAGAAATGGTTTGCTGTAGGCCTAGGCCTCTTCGCGACATTCATATCGATGATGAACGGCACTATCATCACAACGGCCCACGAAGCAATAGGCGAAGATTTCAACGTGAGCGATGCAAACTTCCCACATTCATATTGGCCAGTCACATCCTGGGGCCTTGGCGGTGCATTGTTCTCGCTGGTGCTGCTTCCAATCATGGAAGACTTTGGCATGAGGATGATATTCTTGTTGGTTTATACCGTTTTCCTCTGCTTTCTTATCCCAGTTGGAGTAGCACAGAACTACGAGACTCTTATTATCGCCCGGTTCTTTAGTGGTGGCTGCTGCACTATTTTGGCCAATTCTGTGGCCGGCATCATCGGTAATGTCTTTGCTACCGACAGGGAACGAACAATCCCTACTGGATTGTACATCATGATCTACTTGAACTCGAGCAGCCTTGGGCCGGTTATCGGAGCCGCTATCTTTCAGCACCTACCCTGGAGGTGGATTGGCTACATCGAACTCATCTGGACGGGTGCCTTCTTCCCGATTTTTATTTTAGCACTGCCTGAGACAAGAGGTTCAGCGATATTGACGGCGCGAGCCAAAACGCTTAGAAAGCAAGGGCAGAACGCCTACAGCCAGAAAGAACTTGAGTCAAAGTCGATTATCCATGATATCTGGGTAAGCATTCAGCGTCCTTTGTACATGCTCTGCACCGAGTCAGTGGTATTTATCTCCACTATCTGGACTTCTTTCAGCCTCGGTGTGATCTATCTCTTCACGCAGTCTGTTGAACAAGTCTTCGCCGAGCTGTACGGATGGAATGCTCTGGAAGCCGGTTATGTGCAAGCTGCCATTGTCATTGGCGAGATTCTGGGTTTTGGCGTCTGCGTCATGACAGACAACTGGTATTATGCTTCTGCTTCGCGTAACAAGGAAGTTCCAGGAAAACCCATCCCCGAAGCTAGACTTTACGCTGCTGTTATCGGAGGGTTTGTTGGTGTTACTGGTGGAATGTTTGTGTACGCCTGGACAAGCTATCCTTCAGTCAGCTGGGTTGGACCTGCGTTTGGACTAATGTTAGTTGGACTTGGAACTGAGGCTGTTGTTGTTAGTATCGCAAACTACCTGATTGATGCATATAGCAACTACGCTGGAAGTGCCATCGGAGCGACAGTTCTAGGAGAAAACCTGGGAGTTGCGTTTCTGCCGCTTGCTTCTAGTAGCATGTACACAAACCTGGGTTTCCACTGGGCGAGTTCACTTCTAGGATTTATCTCGTTGGTATTGGCAGCCGCACCAATTGCTGTTTTTATTTGGGGCAAGGAAATCAGGGCTCGAAGTCCGTTTATGAAGTCGGCTATGACGAAGCCGCTCGAGTTTGCAGATGCGCCATCGGAGGAAACAGATGATTAAAGGTAGCATGAATTTTGAAACTTGTATATAACTAGATAGCTATTCCGCCTATAAGACTTTGCTGCACAATTATCAAGGACGATTGTAAATCATCCAACCAAATCGTAACTTAATTTAAGCAAAGCCTTTGGCAACTACAAAACTGACATCGTCTGCGAAGCTGTTGGCAGCATCAAATGTGTGAACACCTCCTTGGGACGCAGCATAACCATCGTTATTAAAGTGTCGCACGTAGCGAGTGGGATAATTCCAGGATCGGATCGCGATACCTTGGGTGTTGAGGCCGGTCTGGGGACAGAATGTGGCGTCTTCGTTGAAGGCCTTGGTGCCGTCGCTCTTGTTGACCACCAAAACAAAGTTGTAATGGCGGATGTAACTACCAGGGGTATCGTTGGATTCGAAGGATACACAGCCACTGTTCGCAAGGCCCGATCGGACAGTCCAGCTGGCCTGCTTCTTGAGAGCGGCGCTGCTGGAGCTGTCGACGACTTGGGTGTTGACAGCTGAGTCAGTATGTGCGAGGTATCGGTTGGTGTAGCCAGATGTAGTAAGCTTCAATGAAACGGACGATCCGACTGAGAGACCAGGGCCGCTTGTCAGGGACGTCGTGGCGTATTTCGCAGCCACGATGTTCGCCTGGACTGCGTTCTCAGTAGCATCAGACGGGAACCCAGATGTCATGACACCCTCGTAAAAGGTTCCTTGAGCACCATTACTGTTATCACCACCAATGCCCAAGATTATCGCACCCTCTTTCTTCATCGGGCTGTAGCCACCATCAGGGTAAGCCCCGTTGTAGAATGTTGACAATCCGCCAGAAGCAGCATTCCCTCCGCGGATAGCCCAAGTGCCAGGCTTACCCTTGACAACAGCGCTCAGGAATCGATAATTGATGGAAGGATCAGCAGCGTTGTTCTTGGGGTTCTTTCCAGAGAAGAGGCCGTTCTCAAGATCAGCCATTACCCAGGGACCACTACCGGCACCAGAGCCCCAGACGGTGTTGTCACCGAAGTAGATGGCTTCCATGTGACCGTTGCCTGTGTCCTTGCTGTTGGTCTCGGCATTACCGTAGTCAAAGCAGCAGGCGCCGTTGTAGTGAGTTCCATCAAGAACAGCGTACATGCCCTCGGGCTGATCCCCCGTGGCTGACCCACTGATCTCGTTGTTGCGGTATCCAGTCCCGGGGGAGATGAAAACACCGTATGCCTTCTTCCCGTTCAAGGTGACTGGTGCACCATCGGCACTGGCAAGGTTGTCGTAGCCGTTTGCCTCTGGGCCATTGAAACCACCAGGAGGAGCCTGTGTCAAGTGGTTATCCCGACCAGACTGGTCATAGATGACAGTGATGAGACAGGTGGTGCCGCTGCAGAACGAGTCTTGAGCAGAGGCATTTGCCACGCCACCCTTTGACAAAGGTTTGATATCGGTGGTGGAACCATCCGAAGCACGCTTGATCTGGTAAAGCGCGCCGTTGAAGTTATCGTATAGAGATCGTGTGGTGCTGTGTGCAGCAATGCAAGGAGTACCGCCTGTCTGGTAGATATCGCATGGTCCTGCGGCGACAAGACGTGCAACGGTAGCTAGACCAAGGGCCAAGGTGCTGTATGAAAACATGATGGTATCGAGGATCCCAAAGAGTCTAAGTAAATGGCTAAGAGTTCGAAATGTTGCCAATGGCGATTTGGAGCTGATAAATAAAATCGAGTCCCGTCTATGGGAGCTTTATATAGACTAATTCATACTGAGCAAAGAGGTCAAAAAGTCAATCTATCCCAGTCTAACATCGGATGAAAATGCCATGACCTGCCCTATTCGATATGGTCTTGATCATCATGAGTCCTCCGAAGGCTACACTTTGGCTCTAGAGTGGTGTTGAGAAACGCCAAGCCTCATTCGCTCGCTTCTTGTAATTCGCGGGGTAGACCGATCGACGTCGCGTTGACACTTAGTGCTCGTCCCGAAACAACCATGGCCCGGGCCTTGATGTAACCTCAAACCGGCAACTGAGTGCCGAATCTGATGCGAACAAACCAGAGCGTAGCAAAGAGTAGCTAGGATAATCGTGTCCAGGTGATGTAGCAAAAGAAAAGGACCAATAGTGTGTGTTTCTTTGTGTACTATGTTAGTGGAATATCTTAAGTTGCCGATGAACTATTCCTTTAGTGACTGCCTCTATCCTTGTATTACGTCTCGTGCCCCTGGCGCAGAAATTGGTAGAACAATGTTGGTAAATAGTCTTTCGGGATCTACCTGCGCGTTGATCCTCTCCAATCAGTCGTAATTGTCGCCTTATAGTCGAGGAGCTAGTTTCTCTTGGGATACGTCGGTATCGGCATAATTAACAATCCGCGAATAGACACCCCGGCCTCTGTTGACGACTTCTCAAATGGCACTATTAAACCCTACGTATACGCCTCCCTATCAGCTGCAAAGTTGTCACTGTCGGTAACATTAACATCACATCGAATTTACCCCGGATTTTTGCCATGCAGGTTCCCAACATCGTCATCAGCAAAGCCACGGGATAGATTTGTCCAGGGATCAACAAAGCCCATCTTCGTCATGTCGGTGCGCTTAAATGCCGAAACTGTACTGCTTAACAAGACCCGAGCTTGGTAGATAGTCACTAGGGTGATTAGTACTTATGACCAAAGACTGTGTGTAGAACGAAGCAGGACTTAAATCACCTTTACCGAGGCTATTCCCCCTCTGATCAGATACTTCATCTAACGACGTTCGAAAGCTGATACTTTTGATAACATCAAGAACAGGTTTCAAAACCTAGTCAGAAGCGGTTGGATCATCCTAGAGATCTGCTCTAGTGGTCTGGTTCACTATGCTCCATCGAATGGCAAGCTGTCTACACATCTTGTGCTGGCACCAGAGTTCTTGATGGCGATAAAAGGCCTTCGCGGCGTCATCTACACCGATGTCACCGAGAGAAGCAATGAAATGAACAGCCGTGGCGAAGTTATTGTATATCTATTATTGGCATAGATGAATCGGTTGTAGCGATTATTTACCGGCTTGAAAGTCTTTACGGTCATCGACAAAACGATACCACAGGACGCAGCCGCACCTTTGCTACCTAAAGCAGATCTGAGCATTCCGTGGCTGTATCATTAGTGCCGCCGTAAAGCATGAATTCCATGGATACAATATTATCCATTGGAGCGCCTAACAATCGAGACGTGGTCCCGACGCCACAGCCAATACTTGACCCTGTTAATTTCACATTCTAACCACGAACATGAGGGAAGTATTCTCGAACGGTCTTCAATCGTTACTTCGCAAAATGTCCAACGCACGTTCCTCCTCCGGAATCAGGTAACATCCTATTCTCGTTATAGCTGACCGAGTCAAAGACTTGCATACTAACAACAAGGTTCCCAGCGAACCCGAAGCCGAGTCCCAGGAATGGGTGGCCTGACCGCGAAGCGGTCACCTTGACACGTCTTTTGGGCGGACATATCAACCAATGGACGATTTGACCCTCGTCCTTTGATAATGCTAGAGAGGCTGGATCTGGCTAGAGGCGCTTTGATATCGCCATGTGTCGTCGGGTTTGGTGATCTTGTGTACGCTGGAATCATTGGGAAGCGTTTGAAGCGCGGAGGACTTTTCACGGAGATATGATGAGGCCATGTTAGGTGTGAGAAGTAAATTGAGGGTGATCAGATAATAAAGGTGCAATTGAAATTGACATTGTGCGGCATGTTGTCTCATCTGTAACTTCATAATTAGTCTCAAATGAACAAATAGTGGAATTGCAACAGTCTGTCAGTCTTTGCGACTTTGGAGACACGCTACGTTGCAATGTAGTGACAAATTTAGGAACAGCTTGGCTGAGTATTTGGCTGTTGTCTCATTCAACAACGCGCAAACATATATGACGTTCACCCACAAGATCAGCACGAAAGTTTAGAAACAGGAGTATGATTAAACACTGTGGAGAACTGATTATCTCAGCCAGATATGCTTATCACGTTGTCCTAACTTGATCGAGACTGATTTGCTGCTGAATTCTCATATGCCATAATTAATGGGAGTGGCTTATGAGATCCATCTCTCACCAGCCCATCAGCCACCAAACTTCGTCTCTGCTAATTCCGATCTTCGCCCCAGATAGCACTATGCTGTAGGTCATTCGTCCAAACTGTGTCGGAGCTCAGCAGTCAGCGGCATTCTAGCCGGGGATGATTACAAAGTCTGTAGGGTTTTGCCAGGGAATGAGCTGCCAACAAACACTTCGTCAGTAATGCGCAGACACGGAGTTAAGATGATATTCCCGCCACAAGAGCAACGACGTGGATCGCAGAAGAGATTAGAGGCTAGATAGCACTGGTAAATTATAAAGGCGGCTTAGTTGGACTGCTGGAGCTCTTAATACTGATAACTATATATAGCGACCGTGGGTAATCGATGTGTTTTCAACTTTGCCTTTTATGAACGTCCTTGCTTTATCACAATTGTAAACGAAGATTTCATCTCCATTATTCTTCTTCTTTCAGTCAACAGCATGTCTCGCTACGCAACTGTCCACGCCAATCCCAAAGGACCCGGCGACTCACGACAGCCCTGCAAGTCATCAAAGATGAAGGCCTCCTGGACAAACTCTTCGGCAAAGTCGTCCTCATCACAGGCGGTAACCAAGGTATCGGTCTCGAAACTGCTCGGGCCCTCCACGCCTCTGGCGCTACCGTCTGCATCACAGCCCGGTCTTCGGCAAAGCTCGAGCAGGGAATCGATGACATTGTATCCTGGCCAGAAGCCAGGTCTACGGCGCCCGTGTACGGTGTTGAGTTGAGGCTTGACTCATTAAAGTTTGTCCGGGCTGCCGCCAAGGCCTTTCTAGGCAGAAGTGAGAAGCTCAATGTCCTCATTCTTAATGCTGAAGTCATGGCAACTCCAGAGGGAAGGACAGACGATGGATTCGAGACGCAGTTTGGTACCAACCATCTTGGTCACTTCCTCTTATTTCAACTACTTAAAACCGCTCTTGTGGCCTCTGCGACACCTTTGTTCCACTCGCGCGTTATTTCATTGACCTCAAAGGCCCATCGCACAGGAGGCGTCCGCTTTGAAGACCTGAACTTCGAAAAAGAGCCTTGCAACCCTTGGCTTGCGTACGCCCAGTCGAAAACCGCCAACATCTACTTCGCAGCAGAGCTTGAAAGAAGATATAAGAACAGAGGAGTCCACGCTCTAGCTGTGCATCCAGGCTCTATCCTAACGAACTTGACCCAGCATGTTGACATGAGTCAGTTCGACTTGAGCGGGGATATGGGGCGGCATTTGAAGAGGCCATCTCAAGGAGCGGCTACCACTGTATATGCAGCACTGAGTAAAGACTGGGAGGGACGAGACGGGAGGTACCTTAGTAACTGTGCTGAGGAACCACCACTCGAGCCGGGCGTTGATCCTGTGTCAGTCCATCCGGGATACGCTCCGTGGATTTATAACGAGGATCTGGAGTCCAAACTGTGGGATGAATCGAACAGGCTGGTGGGGTTCGAAGAAAAGTAAGTAGAACGAGACCAGGTTGAAGTCATGGGAGGTTATCATCATACATAGCGTAGAAGTTTGTATTCAATGCTAGCTAGACATGTAAGTTATAAAATGATGAATGGTATAAAGCGCACGCTTACCCCTTTGCTCCTCCAATATTAAAGTCCTTCTATTCCCTCTGCGTCCTCTCGGCATGGTTTCCGAACATCATGAGAACTGCACTATACTAGGTCACCGAAACGATTAAGGTAATAAGACATGCCCTTTTTGGCCCCATTCTGCGCCAAAAGCTTGACTAAAGCCTTGTTCTTCTTCTGCGCAGCTATCATCAAGGGCGTCCTGCCTTGTCTATCCGTCGCCTCAACATCAGCCTTTTTCTCAAGCAGCAGCTTCACCATGCCATCGCGGCCCTCCTTCACTGCCAGTATCAACGAAGTTTCATGATCCTCATTTCGGACTTCAGTTCCAGCGCCCTCGCTCAACAAGAGTTTCACCACAGGCGTGAAGCCCTTCCCGACTGCCAACACCAGTGATGTTCGGCCCCATTTGTCTTCTGCTTCGATGTCCGCTCCGCTCTCAAGGAGGACCTTTGTCACCGCGTGATGGCCTTTATGCGCAGCTAGGTGGAGAGGCGTGTAACCTAAATCTGTCTTTGCTTCGATGTTTGCGCCGTTTTTGAGAAGATGCCTCGTCACAGCCTCGTGGCCATTACATGCGGATACATGTAGAGGTGTATTCCCGTTGTCTCTAGTCACGTGGATGTTTGCGCCATTATCGATTAGATATTCTGCTACCTGTACATTATTGTAAGCGACGGAGAGGTGCAATGGCGTCCAACCGGATTGCATGAAGGTGTTGAAGTTGCTGTTTATGATAGTCTTGGCTGCTTCAACATTCCTGGTAAGAAGGGCGTAAACCAGATCTTCGTACGAAACCACGCCTCGTATTGATGGCTGTGATTCACTTTGGCGACCGATCAGGCTTTCGTGTAAGGTAACTGCCTCACTATTACTCCTCGATGGGGCTTCAAACTGTGGCGGCATCCAAGCTGGGTGATTCTCATTGATTATCCCGCGCGATGTCGGCTGGGAAGCCAGCGTTGCAATCTCGGCGGTGAGCCATTTCTGACTGTCGATAGAAGTGCGCGTAGACGATACTGTTGAAGATCTAAGACTGTAAGCTCACGGACAGAAAATGGGAGTGCTGGTTTGTAATTACCGGCTGCTCGTCCCCAGTATTGGAATTTCTGGTAGGAAATCTCTAATCCACTCAAGATGTCGCGCTTCTTCTGCACCTCTTCTCTCGTTCGGGAAAGGCTTTGTTACCTCCCGGATAAAGGCTTGTCCAGCCTCACTAACCTGGTGATGATCCAAGAGACCGTAGGGAAAAGACACAGCCGGGTTTCTCCCATACCCTTGTATGGAGGATGGGCTATGGAACGGGATGTTCTTGGTCAGGATAAAGAAAGCAGTGATTCCTAAGGACCACACGTCCGCTTTTAAGTAGTCGTTCCTCGGAGGGTTGATGGAATCTTGGTGGATAAGCTCAGGTGCCATGTACAGCCGGGTACCAGGTATGTAGGTGGTTGCATTTGTGTCTGTGCCGAGCCTTTTGCTGATACCAAAGTCGGCGAGTTTTACCCACCAAGAGCCTGGATTGTCACCCTGCGGATGTCTATTGATCAAGATATTCTGGCACTCCAAGTTAGCTATTATCCAGAGTATGACGATGTTGAGGCCCTGGTAATGTGTATACCTTTGGATTGACGTCGCGATGGGCGAACCCCTCTGCATGCATGAGAGCCAGTCCCGACACGATCTGACTCACTATCTCTCGACAATCATCTTCGACTAGCCGTTCGTATTCACAAACGTAGTGGAAGAGATCACCAGCAGGAAGGTACTCCATTGCTAGGTACAGTTTTGTCGATCTTGCATACCATCCTAATGATTTGACAAAGTATTGGGAGTACTACATAAGAAATATCGTTCAGTAAACACCCCTAGGATCAAGGGACTGCGACAGAAGTCCGCCATGTTGCATACATTGTCGTGAGAGAACTTGAGGATTGTCGCTAGCTCTTCCTCATACCGCCGTCTCGAATCATCGGTCTGAAGTCGAATCTTTTTCACCGCGCGCTCAGTCACAGCTGGCTTGCCTTCGACGCACTTCTCGAGCACGACCTGTCCCTGGCCACCATATCCCAACGTGCGCACCTTTTTCCAACTTTCTTTCTGCTTCTGAGTCAGAGGTCGTGTGTGAGGGTCGTTACGCAAGTGGATGGTGAGAGGTCCTTCGTAGTATGTCTCGAGTCTAGAGTCTCGAACAATATCGTCCAGTAAACCAGACGTAGGAGTACCAGACATGTTCCCTGGTGATCAAAACAGTCAAGAAAACTGACAGCTTTTTGGATGGTTGAAAATGCAAGGACGGTTTGCCTCGTGAAGCTGACTGAGGGCTGAAGGGCTACTGGGCCGCCAGATATGTCGGCGCGCGTCTACTATCTTCCCCTCATTTGCCTTCTTTGTGCATACTGCGGCTGAAAGCGAAACAACGTGATGGGCTGTGACTTGGCGCGCGGCAAAATGAAGAGCTTGATTGATGGTCAGTTTTCATAGAAACATTATCTTTTTGTGCTCTTGGTAGGCTTTGTGGTCTCTGCGCAGTGACTTGGGTTTGTCTAAGTCTTCTATGGGCATTGAATATCATAACGAATTACACGGTTTGCACACTGATATTTTGATATTTGTTAGCAATAAAGCAACATCATTTCCACAATGTTCTAAGAGAAAAGACGAAAACACACTCTATTATTTATCATATCATCCTCAGGTCTAGTAACAAATAACACTCATCGCATCCATAATCTTCTTGACATATCGCGACCCAACTTCTACTCCGTCCTCATCCTCGAAATCTCGTGGATCACCAAATTTAGTATTTCTCTCATCCAAACACGTTAAGCAAGTCTCTACCACCTTACTGTAAATATCGCCCATCACAGCCCTAAGTTCAACGCGGCTTAACGAAATTAACTTCGCTTTGATCTCATCAGGGCCGAGACTTTGCGATGGACTACCTGTGATTCCTAACACGCTCAAAATCCTCGTAGTACCGCTATTGTCGTAAGCGACAAGAGATTGCCACAGGCCGATCTCAAGAAGGCATACACCCAGACTGTAGATATCGTGCTGCATAGTGAAGCTAATATCTGCACTGCCCATCCGCGACGGATGCTGATACACGGAATCTTTTCGGTCTGCCTTGGAAGTGTTTGTTCGTGCGTCAGCATTACGAATGAGCTGGAATCCAACAAGACAGACCACTGCTTCGTCCTGCCCCGGCTCGGTCGTCCCAAGAGACAGAATAGTTTCCGGGGTGATATTCTTATGGACAAACTCGTACAGATGGACGTAATAAACAGCGGTAACGAGTTGCTTCGCAATTCTCAGCCGTTTCGTCAGCGAATTTGGCGTACGGCCAGAAAGAAGCAATTGCCTGCAGCTTTGTACGGTTGAGTAACCCTCAGGAACCCTGGAGACAAAGACAAAAGATGTCTTCTCGGGAACTCGTACAATGCCTATACATTTCAAGGTTCCAAAAGTGAAGGGGTTCGAATCTCGAAGTCGCGATGCAAGCTCACGGGCGTCCTTCAATTTGACTGTTTCTTGAGACACAGCATCAACGATATAGTATTTGCTGTCTTTTTGGTCGATAGCCAGCTGGGCACTGCAGTATGTGATATCTCTCTTGTCCAAACTCTCAAGCCTTTTCTCCGCGATGAAAGCGGACGGGGTGTTATCAAAAGCTCGACGGAATCTCAAGCCTTCGCGAGCCGGTTCCTCGCGATCTCGGTTGCGCAGAACTGCATCAACTGCCGGGGGGCCAGTCTTGATGATTTGAAACCACGATGGTTCGAAGCGTTGCTGCCAAATTTCGAGATCCGCGACGGTGTTTTCAAGTGTTTCTCGAAGTGTTAAGAAATGCAATGCTTTGATCCTCTTCGAAGTGGAATGCTTGTCAGTTCTGGAAATGACTTGTGTTGCAGCATTCAATTTCGATTGCAGAATAGGCAAAATTCGCGACTGAAGCTCTCGTTGCTCTTCCGTCATGCCTATTAATAATTCCTTGCTGATTTCCAACTGGCCAGCAATGCGCGACCAGCAGATTTCAACTCTGACAACCAGCTCATTGACCATCTCATCTGACCGGCCATAATCTTTGTAGGCGTGGACCATGTATTGGCCAAGTCTATGATAGTTAGTAATCTTCTACACATAATTTTATAAAAACGCCAAGTTACCTTATGCAGACATCTATTGTGCCGGCGACGCCAGCGATCGCTAGACCGAGGTCAGCCATGGCTGTGCGGAGAGATAATTGGGGTCAGCGGTAAGCTTTGACTGATAATCGATGTTGAGGTGTTTCAACAGGTAACAAGCTATTTAGTGCTGTAAACGCTCTCCGTATTCTATAATAATATGCGTCGAGGGGCGACAAAATCCAGATCGCTAAGTGTCAGTGACAGAAGGGTTTCTACACTTCGAGTCCACTCGTCAATCCTGGAATTATTGATTGTGACTCCTGCGATACCTACATTCCTGGCTTGAAAGTGCCGACCTGATTGGTTTCACACACCTACCATGACGTGGGAGAGGCTTATCTGGCCCGACTGGATAGGCTCGCCTCAGCGCTTCGCCGCGCTATTGATGACACTATTGTTTTCAACTTCAGGCCACTAACCCAGGGGTGGCTTGATAGGCTGACTGCCTCTGGTGACGGGCCAAAAACGCCTTGAGTGTTTGTTCTTCTTATGTGAGAGTTGAAATCAGGCTCCCTATTGCATCCCGCGGATTGGTCTATCAATTGATGTCTCAGTTCCGCCAGACCTTTGTCACAAACACTCGCCTCCTTACTGTTACGTCTCCCGTAGCAGCGACTACCACGTATCATTGCTGATATTACCTGCATGCTGCAGGTAGGCTGAGGGTCTTGAACAGATGACAGGAATAACATAATTCCCCCAATACAGACTTTTTACTCGAAGCCGAGCAAGCTTTTGTCAATCATGCAAGTAAGTACGTACTGTCTTTTAGTATTGAGCCTCGACGAGCGTATGGATGGGTATTACTATTTTCCTTCTCACTTGTGTAGAATGAGCTGCAATCCTTCCCATGGTAGGTACAATCTTGACCGCAGTACCGCATCCAGCGCTTTGCTTGTGGTTATAGTTGGGATAAGCTCGGGATAAATATAGAATGTAACTATTTTCACAAAATAGCCATTGTACCTAAGTCGTACTTATATTCTTCCTGAAAGTCTTTCTGATAGCCTTGACCTTCATGGTATCCATATCGCCCAGTGGGCATGCCAGTGGACCTGGACGAATCATATGGAATCGAGGCGGTAGCTGTCGCGTAGGTGTCATCTGTTGACCCATAACCGTTACTTGTCGTTGCGTAACTACTGCTAGATGTCGCATAACTGTTATACGTCACAGGTCTGTGTAGCTCACTTCCCGAAGCACTCGGCTTCTGTGGTAATTCTTCATCTGTCGCTGTGCGCCATTCCTCAGTTGTTTGAGGTTGTGATTCTGTATCGTCAAGTACCTGAAATCGACCTTCTGAGTTCTCGCCACTGGTCTGCAGCCATGGAGGGCTCATCGCATTGCAATATCTTTTCCCACGAATTAAGAGGTAGATATCTCCCGCTAATTTCATCACGGCGATCGATGTCGGATATCTCTCTCTGATTGACCTTAAGACATCCATTCGCTTCCTCGGGCGTCATCTTACGTTCTTCGGTATGGTAGAAATAGAGCTCAGGCCACCTTACGACTTCACGCTCTGACTTAGTCGCTTCCTCTGTGGGTAGCCAAGCTGCCATTGGTATTCTGAGCTTCATAGGGGGCACAGGTTGGAGCAGCTGGGTAGGCTGTGCGACAACACCCCAATGTAAAGACTCGTTGGTGCCGTTGCCGGGAGTCCTAAGGCCGGATTTCTCGCCTGTGACAAACGCAAGTGACCTCCAGAGTGCGTTTTCAGAGTCTTTCATACCCACTAGAAACACTCAAGTCAGCCGTGGTTTTTAAGGGGGCTTTCCATCTGGTAGTCAAATCTGACATGCAAAAGCATAGAATATGCTATCAAAATGGGCAGAATTACCCGTCTTGTCGCGATTGGAACGTTGTCTTCGCTGTGCCATCACTAGCAAACACACGTTTGAGTTGATCCTTGTCGAAACTAACAAGACCATTTTCTTTGAGCTGCGCGACAATCCAACTGAGAGATACATTTGTCAAGTCATTACTCCACTGTTCATTCGAACCGCCCACATGACTGTGCATACCACGAAACCAGCACTGCTTCAAACGTTTGGCAGTAGGGGGACAATCCCCTTGCCAGATATCAGGCTTGAAGAGTCCTCGGCGTTCTTCCAACGCAAGAGCATGGAAGGCATAATCCACGTTCCACGGCGGTTGGGTTTTGACAAGATCAAGATAGCTTTCAGGCGGTGACTGGTGAAGCGAACTAACGGTACCCCACAAGGCAAGAGCATCGACGACTCTCCTGGGCTCCGAATCAGGATTGTACTTGAAAAATAGTATCTCCCGTCGTTTGGTATTCTGGGGGCTTGGTGTCATCAACTCCGTCCACTCCGTGTAGATTTCTTCGACAGTCTTGTCGCGGAGTGGCGGCTGATGTAAGACACCAACATCGCCAATAAACGCAACGAAACAGCGAGCAATGAAGGCCCCGCGCGAGAAGCCGATGAGTACGATAGAATCCCCTTCCTTATAGTGTTGGCAGATGAAGCCGTAGGTTACGAGGATCTTTTGGTCAAGATCTGCAAATTGTTTATGGTCAGCGCCTTGCTTACATGATGATTTCATGATAGTTACCGTAGCCAGTTGCTTAGGCCTTTATCTTGCGAAGGCGTCTGCCTTCCGTGTCTATTCCAGATATGTAACCAACGATTTGTTTGATGCGCTTACCATCATTGATACACTCGGCAATTCGACCGACGTCGGACCATATCGTCCCATCGCTCCGTAAGTCGTTGACTGTACCATCACAACCAACAATGATTCGTTTTGGCATATTGAAGGCCGTAAATTGAAAAGTCGATTATTTGGTCAGGCAGAAGCATATGGCGTTTGCATGCGCGCGATGGAAGAATACTCGGCTCGAGAATCGGCCAGGCCAGTGATACTGTTGTGCTGGCACAGCTGTGGTCATTTATTTATTCTTCCCCGTCTACTCTAAGGGCAATGTGACACATCACCACATTTCATAACGCGTGCCTGAACCCACCATCTTAAAGCTTGGCACAGTTGCAGTAGGATTACAAGGGCTATTAGATCCGACATCACTCTGGCCTGACCTTTTGTTCATAGGCTGGAAGTTTCCCGAAATCTTCATAAGCAGGCTTGAAAATGGCTTACTGATTGGACCAGGATCAGAGGCTGCTGTAATATTTGGCATTCTACACTATCATTTATCTGATGGCCACCATGATGTATATTGGGTTACAACCTTCTGCGGCTGAAATACGACCATGTAGACGAGTTTTACTGGTCACTTGCCATTCCTATTTGCTACATTCTCTGGTTTGGCTGGTGTACATATGTCTTCTCTACAGTAACATTAGCTGCTATGTTAACAATGTCCCAGATTTATTTTAGACCTTATAGTTACTATAACCACATATGTCTACGAGATAAAAGAGTAGTTTATTGTTTCCACTCAATACACATCGGAATACCGTGCTCCCTTGATCTATACAAGAACAATCTTATGTCGAAGCTCCTCTCCCTTGTTACCGAACATAAGCTGGCCCTTACATATACCAACTCTCTCATACACATATGACACATCCGGCGTGTCTCCAAAGACAGGGCCTCTCACATGTCGTCGTAAGACCAGTGAAATCTCCGAGAATGGCCAATAACCACCTAGTTTTACGATGGGCACACAGTATAGTGTCTCGGACGCCGGAATGAATAGGTCGCCAAAACTCTTCTCGGTGAAGTCGTAATCCGGAAGAAGGCTGAACCGGAGGTCGGGGATTGTTGGACACACCAATTCTTCTTTTTTGCTCTTTCGAATATAGTCGTCGCGCAAGTCATACTCGGCGCTCCTGAAGTTAGGATCGTCTGGGTATCTCATGAACACCTCTTCCATGTAGACAGCGTGAAGGACAAGGTGGCCGCGTGATACTTCTCCAGCTCTATCAATACTGCTAAGCTCCACCTCGGCTGTCTCGACTTCGACTAGGTATGAGCCGCCAAAGAACACATTGTCCCATGTAACTGCATAATCGCAGCACATCCATGACCAGCTCGGCGGTCCTCTATCTTTGACTGGTTTTCTAAACCTACACCGGCGTTGAAGACCGTCCGGCGCACCGTAGATTGCTTGCCACATGAGTGCTTCCGGCAACATGCTCTTCCATATACCAGCGAGATACACATCATCTTTCATCTCGGTACTGCTAGTCGTCTGAAAGGCCTTGGCCATGCCTGATAACGCTGGGAGGCGATCTTTCTCAAACGTGAGATTAAGCTGTGAGTAGGTGAAGATGAGCCGAGCCCAATCGTGCATCCCGTGCTTAAAGAGCATATCCCCCGGCATCGCGAGTCGATAGGTGGGCACTTTTGGCACTTGAGCGAAAATATACTTGGTACCAAAGCTGCTCTTTGTAGTTACACCGCACTCGCATTGCACGTCTTGGTTGCAGACCCAGATAAGTTCTTGGCTATTGAATAGAATCGCGCGTGGAGAAAGATGTAATTCTTGGAAAACCCATCCCCGTGAATATAGTGGTTCTTTCTTCCTAGGATAATGAGTTTCGGCTTGTGAGAGAGGTTGCCCGTTATCGTTCTCACAGTGATAGTAAGTTTGATCAATTGCAATCATGTTTCTTTGCTCAATGTTCATGGTTCTCTCATTGCCGGTGTCGTCCTTCACCATGACCTTTTCAACAATGCGACACCAGGCCGGGTCGTAACGATCTGAGTAAAGTCCATCGTGGCCGTCTTTAGCATGGCCAGCAAATAATCCGATAAAGGCATTGGCATATGTGCTTGCCATGCAAGTTGACTCTTGCAGCCAGTCTCGAGGATCATCCTGGATGATACACAATGAGTCGATCCATATGTACCGGATTTGAAGTCTTCGACAGACATCTGCAGCGTCTCGAAATGTTTGAGAGAGACTGTTAATAGCAACACCAGATGAAGCAAATTGATTAAAGTTGGCTTTCGTGAGTTTGACGATGGCAGAGTTGGATTCCCCCCAACAGTGGCTCAGTGTTGCGTATTCTTGCACATCCAAGTTCGATCGCAGGACCAGCTTATCCTTATCAATCTCCAACAGTCGGGTGGGCTTTTCGACACCCGTGGAACTCCAGCAATCGTGTGATTTCGAACATTCATCCAGGCGCGTCTGGATCCATCGAAGACAAGCTTCAGAGGCTGAGGAGCAAGGAATCTCAAACCCATTTTCGTAATTGAACATGCCACTAGGAGTATCGTCCATAGTCACTCGATAAACGCTTTTCTGTAGGTCAGCTGGGATCTCATTGAGTAGCTCATGGAACGTAACATCGGGTCTAGGGTCGAGGATGCCGATGCTATGTTCCGAGTATCTCATATAGATCCGGTTGTCCTTGTTTCCCAATTTGTCAAAGACAATAAGTAATGCATTGCACTGCCAACAGCCCTCCCCTGCGCCCTTTTGAATGTTGCTGACTTTTTGTAACTTCGGGACAGTACGGTCGTTTAATTGAGTTCCTCCATTAGGAGTAGTAAAGTATGAAAGGCAGTATACGCAATTGTCGGCCATATTGATAGTTGTGGATAAATTGAAACTAACAGAATATTAGTTAAAAGATTTCTCAACATAAAATCCCTCAGCAAGACAGCCTCAATATCCACCCCTACCAATAGTAAAACGACATTGATCTCTCGTTGTGCCCATTCGGTTTAGTGCACGTATCGCCTGCTTTGCTTTGGGGGCAAAATCAGCCTTGGACACACCGGGCATACAAAAGTCCCAAAAATTCTTTTATGCACCTAAATTACGTGTACACCATAGGCATGTCAAGAGGTCTACCACTTATTAATTGTTACAGAAGTACCAAAATTCGAAATAACCACTAAAGACAACACGACCTGTCTTATCGGAAATCATGTAACAAGGATTAATGTATTTGCCATGTAAGTTGGTATGACACGACAGGCGAGCGCAACATCTTTGGTGTCAGAGGCTACCCGACCTACTAGCTCATAAGTGTATTGAGCGGCTATTTAATACCTGGCACGCACTTACTACCGATTGGATCGGACCGATTATATTCCGTTAATACTTGACGCAGTTGATTTCCCAAGCTATCTAAGTCTCAAAATAGTTCATGACCCTCTGACTGCTTGCTCAAAACAAAACCATTACTTCAGGTATTCTAAAACACTAAACATATCCTACAATCCATGTCTCAAACCTATGCGCCAGCGGCAGCACGGCATTCCGCAAGCTGAGTCTCACACTGTCCAACACCACCGGAAAGCTCTCCAGAGTTGGCAGCGTCAGCACAAGCGTTGTGCTGGATATCGCAGGATCGACCAAGGGCTACACCAGCGCCGTTGAAGGTGTTGCCGTTGACCGAAAAGGGCCTGTCGGCATTTGATGAGACGACGGGAGGAGGTGGTCCACCGAGGGTACCGGTGAAGGTCTGGATGTTATCTCCGTTGGCGTTGGCGGCAGAGTCTGTAGCCTCGACGCCATTTCCAGCGGTGGCAGAAGCTGCGGTGGTCTTAGTCGCAAATCCGGTGGGAGCCAAAGTCTTGAGAGTACCACCCGTTGCCTTGGACTTGGCGGCGCATCCCTTTCCCTTTCCAGCACCGCCTGTTGCTCCAGCATTGGCGGAGTTGGTAGCTGTAGCTGATGGCGCAGCAGCAGCATCCGTGGCAGCAGCATCGGTAGCGGCGGCATCCGTGGCAGCTCCTCCAGCAGCACCCTGAACAATCGTAGCAAGATCAGCGACTTCAGTGACAGAGGCCACGTCGAATGAAGCGAGATCGACGAGCTCGGTTGCGAAAATGCCACCGGTACCAGTGAATGTCTGTGCCACGTCTGCCACTGCTGAGGAGATTTCATCCTCTGTGGCGTCCAACACAAGCAGGTTCTGGGAGAAGATGCAGCCCAGGTCAGGCTCCTCTTCATCACAAGAGTTTCCTTTGCCAGTCGAGTCACCAGCCTGCACAATGTTAGCAAATATGGAAAAGTCTGTGAAGCCGATGTACTTACGTCTCCAGGAGCAAATGTGCCGCTCAGCAGGGCCAGGTTAGGATCAGCACCAATGCCCGCCAATTGCTTGGCCAACTCCAGAGTGATGGCCTTGTTGATAGCGCCGGCGCCCTCAGAAGCGGCATCTTGGTGCTGTGTAAGGGCCGCAATCTCGGGGTTGACTGCCTTGTCCGTGCATAGCTTGCTAGCAACACCGACACCGGCGGTGTTACGCTCGATGGCCTGGAACAGCAATGATCCAGCCATACCTCGAAGATCGCCAATCGCTTTCGCGTTGGTGTATGCTTGGTCGGCAGTTTCCTGCTTTAGACAAGCGAGGTTTGTGACTTTGCCTGCACCATCAGCGGCAGCCGCATCACCCAAGAGACCGAAAACAGGATCTGCAATCTCCTTGGGATTGCCGAGGTCCAGCATCTCCTTGGTGATGGTAAGGACAATGTCGTGGGAGTGCTCCTGGGGGACCTGTCGCTTGTGGAGATGCGACGATCTGCGAACAACACGCTTGCTGTTGGAGACACTGCGGTACACAGGCGTAGCCGTAGCTAGGCCAAGGTAGATTGCAACGAGGGCGGAAGAGAACTTCATTGTGGCGATGAAAACGACTGAAGATATAAGTGATGCTGAAATAAAAGAATGAGATTGAAAAGCACCAGGCTTGACTGTTCCAGCAGTCTAAAGAAAGAACAGTGAGTGTATTGAAGAGAGTTGGAAGGATGAGATGGATGAAGCAAATAGCAGAGACAAAGGCATCGTCAAGACTTTATACTCGTAGTAGGTTTGAGGTTATCGGGCTCCTGCTCCCAAAGGTGATAGTTCAAAGCGATGCGTTTGATAATAGCCGGCGTATTGCCTATTCAGCGTTTTTGGAAACAGGAAGCTCTGCGATCCGAGCATCCTGGATAGATCTGAGATTCAGGCCAACCAGGCGGGATGAAACGTGACAAAATTCGCACACTCCGTCATACTGAAACTGCCGTGAGTCTGGGTGATTATTTCTGTCACCTATTGAGGGCGTTTGAGAGCAACGTGGACTTGAAACGTGAGAGATGTCGAAAGTCAATTTCTGACACGCGGCGCCGACTGCATGGGTTTGAGGTTGCACTGCAGGGGTGCGATAGCGTTGCACGGCTAATAATGATGCAAGCTATTGACAGCGGCTATTGAAACCCATCTATAGCCTGTGTCTGATATCTTCTCAACTGGCAATAGTGGTTTGCGTGTGATTGACGATGTGAAATGTGTCACGCTTGGGACGGAACACAATGCAACAATGGACCATGACACTCAGTACTGACACACAGGTCATCATGTCTTCTGCAAGGTAAGTATTAATTTTTAATTGTTTCAGTGCTACCATCCATCTAATCTGTAGAAATAAATGTGTTTCCTCCTTCTAAACCCTCCCATTATTGAGACACATATTCGCCGGTAAGGTGGTGCTAGCTTAAAGGAAAGCAAGGGCAGCAACACCAATGGCACCAACAAGGCCAGCAACCTTGACAGAAGAAACACGCTCGGCTCCGTTGACAATAACATTGGTCTCAGTAGGAGCAGGCTTTGAAGTCTCACCACCTGTAGGCTTGGAGGTAGCAGAAGCAAGAGTAGTAGCGGCGGAACAGCCAGTGGGGTCGACAAGCGTTCCACCTGTGCCTGTGTAGGGGTTGTAACCAAGACACTCGGCGAACTCGGCAGCACATGTTGCGTGGTTGGCATCAGGGGCAGTGTCACAGTCGTAATGGGCCTTGGTACACTTCTCAGCGCAGGCATCGAGGGGCTTTCCAGTTGTTGTTGCAGATGCGCTCGCAGAAGATGCAGAGCAAGCTGTAGGGGAAACCAGGGTGCCATCTTTGCCATCGTAAGGGTTGTAGTTAAGGCACTCGGCAAACTCGGCAGCGCAGGTAGCATGGTTGGCATCTGGTGCGGTATCGCATCTGTCATGCGCATCGATGCACTTCTGGGCACAAGCATCGATGGGAGCTCCAGTTGCAGATGCGCTAGCGGAAGAAGATGCGGAGCAAGCTGTGGGGGAGGCATAGCCATCTCCGCCGTAAGGGTTGTAGTTGAGACACTCTGCGAACTCAGCAGCGCATGTTGCGTGGTTGGCATCAGGCGCCGTGTTACACTTGTCGTGCGCGTCAATGCATTTCTGAGCACATGCATCAACAATTGGAGTGCCAGAAGCGGCCGCAGTCTGGGTGGCGGTAGGTTTGATAAGAGGAGGGATCGAGTCCGTGGCGGTAGGGTAGATCGGCGAAGAGAAATCGGTGGGTGAGTCGGCGGGCGAAGCGTTGGAGAGCTGAGCGGCGCCGAGGACGAGTCCCACAAGGATAGAACGAGTGTTGGCAATCATTTTGATGAAGAGAACGAATGTATTAGGATAATTAAAGTTCGGGGCAGTTGTAGCAAATACTGAAATAGATAGCGGGATCATGAGTGCGAAGAGCAGCCAAGGCTGCTGGTTTATATACATCTCTAGCGTTACCATTAAAAGTCAATTCCTCGTAAAATGACTGTTGTATCATCACCATTCCAACTCCAGACAATTCAGCCACTTCGGCTCGTCGGCAGTAGACATATCTGCCTTAACTCGTATAAATACGAGACCTTAATTTACGAGGCCTAAGTGCACATTCCTCAGCACGGCTGATCGATAGTTAGAAATTAGACCCGGGTGGGTTAGTGTCTGTCAAAACAACCAGTCAAGGGAGGAATTGCATTGCTGTAGCCAGAGCCACAATGTTTTATTCGTCTGCGAAGATCTCACCAACAATGTTGTTGACCCAGACTGGATTGCCAAGGTCTCGCATTTAGGACTGCCGGGTAGGGGGCAATGTATCATGCGTGTGGTTACTATGGTGTAGCTCAATCTAGACTACCCTACGGGATACGAAGGGCTGAGGTCTTGGACGTGTCAAATGGCTCAAATCATTGTCTGGGGAATTACTTAGGGCCCCGCTTCCCCGGACAACTGCCCCTTGTCTTCGAGACAGCCACATAGTCGACAGTTTGCTACACGATTGAGCCTGTTGATTCCACAACCCGTATAGAACTATCATACCGTTCGTTCAAGGTACTACCGGGCTCAGTCAATCAAGGCTCAATCAGGGTGTCCTTATTCCGCTCCCGAATCACATCCAAAAGCATAGAATACTCCCTCTGATCTTCGCCTGCCTCAAAACACGAAATATTTCTTTCTTCAACCTCAAACACCATCCCATATTTGTCGTCAACAGCAACGTACCTCCACAACACCAAGCTTTCATCTTCTTTCAGCATTTTGCGTATCGTACTGGCGCTTTCCGAATCTGGACTGGGTTCGTGGCCTTCAAAGCCTTCCATGTGTGCAAGGGGTGGGGTCTGCGTTTGCACAACTGAGACCTTGGATATGTTACTGCAGTTCACGTGAAGGGTATGCCAGAGGTTGGCCCAAGCGGGTGTCTGATCTCTTGGCCACCCCTCGGTGCACATACAGTCTTCCAGCGTGAGCTCTTTCAAGCTATCACCGTGGTTCTCGAGAAATTCAATCAGCTCGCTTCCGATCAGGACGTTCCTCAGTGTTAGTGACCGGAGGGAAGGGAAATTATTGCTTCTTAGAGGAAGGCGGATATCGCAAACACCGGCACATCCAAATACACCCCACAGATGTGCTTCGATCCTTAGGCGAACCACATTTGTTGCATGCTGCATGAAATAGTTTGGCAGACTCTCAATAAATTCGGCAAACCCTGGTTGTGAATTGGCCCTCCAGCAAATACTATTGTCGCCGCCAAACACACTAACATCGAATTCTTCCAATCTCCCCAGGAATGCCTTCCACTCTCGCGTTTCCCAAACTGACGAGTTTCGCGGTAGCAGATTCGAGATTGTAAAGTGCCTGATGTTCTGATTTGCTGAGACATCTTCGAAGAACTCCGTGTATTGAGCTCGCCAGATGATTTCTTCCTCTTGCTGTAGCGTGCGTTCCTGATCTTCTGATTCTTCGAAAGTATGGATGGTCCCTAGGCCCGAAGGATCACCCCACCATCCATCCCCTTCCCACGAGCCCGTGCTCTCGAACTGCTCTGGGTCAAATCTCACGCTCAAGGTGTCGATGTGCGGCAGAAGCTGACCCTGGACGATTTTCTCGAGCGTTTCTGATGGCGGTGTCCCCCATAGCGACGGTATGGTTATCTCATCCTCGTCGCTTGTGTTTGGGACTAACCGCAGATGCAAGTGAACGCGCGAGACGAAACCTCCCCATCTGTTGACGAAAACATCCAGGCCCTTGTCAGAGGCCAATGGGCATGTGATTGATAAATTGGCGAAGAGGATTCGAATCAGGTTGTCGCGAATCAGCTTGCTTGTGCAACTGAGATTCTTGAGATCTCTAGAGGGCATGAACTTTGCAACCTCGCTAAAAAGCTCAGGAGGTAATTTATTAAAAGAGTTCATCGTGGGAGATGCAGTGGTGTGAGATGAGAAGAGACCCGTGGACACGTTACCAGATATGTGAACGGGCTGTGGGAGTTTATAAAGTGCTGGTTTGTGTCTTGCTACGCCGCCGCTGCCTAGCACCTTGGCATCAATTGTTTAATGCAAGGCAGGGGTTAAACGGTAGGGAGGTTGGCGATTGGCTCGCCCGCTGTGAGCCCTGAAGCGAGGCACCTCTAACTTGTTGCTGCCTTGGAGGCTGCATTACATTGATCTAAAAACAACATATAAACCATACTGAAGTAAGCGAAGCATATTGAAATTAAAATAAATCTCACATACACGGATTTTGGCCGGGAAATGAAAATATCGTGGTTATTCTGCACACTCTCGATGTAAGTAAGGATCAATGAGCCTTTGAACAGTGGAGTGGGGTCACGCAAGAAAAGATTTGCCAACTGCCACGAACTTGACATTGCCATTCAGTTGATTAAATGATAGCGGACTAGACTCAGACTGTCTACTTACATTCCCTCTTTCACCTTTTATGCAATATTTTTCACATCCTCCCACTGGTAGATAACATGTCTTTCCCCTAGTGTTGCCTTAAGCACAACCAATAAGTCATCAATACTACCCAAGAACTTGAAGTACAATATTACCGCCACGCAATAACGTCGGTGGGCCTCATCCTGAACTAATTCCGTCGTCAAGATAACTTCATCACTTTGGTTGTGGATTGCATTGATAGCTCGCTGGACAAGTGGCCCTGGTAATCGCTCAGGAAGAGGCGACCCGGTCCGCAAAGCTTGTTCGATAATGACAAGGACAGCCATGATGTCTCCAATATTGCGCTCATCCAAGATGCCGGCGACATGAACAAGGCGGTCCTGAAGTTCCCTTGGTAGAGTTGACGCTAGGTTGAGAAGGCCGCCTAGTGCTTGATTCATATACTGGCATTGTTCTTTCGTCTGCTGAAGAACCTTTTGGTCAAATGGTCCAAAACTCAGTTCACCCTTCAACAACGCAATGGAAGGATTAAGTGCAAGTAAAACCTCCGCCACCTCGATGGAAATGTTCTCTGCAATTGCACCCAGAGCGCTGTTCTTGTCTGTGCGGCCCCAGTGGGAGATGAGCAGTGCATAGTGGTCCGAAAGACTGCGCACCGAGTTTGCCAGCGTTTTACACACGTGGGCCGTTCCAGATGGGGGACTTGGGAACAGTTGCACGATAAATGCCGCGAAAAACCCAATCAGGACGGTAACAACCCGTTTCCAGAATGCTTCGTAGCCTTTGCCTGGGAGACCATACTGGACGATATGATCGTGGTCCCAGCTGAAGCCAACGACGAGACAAAAGGTAGCACCAGCCATGATAGTAGCGAAAGCGAAAGCTGGGGGCAAATAAAGGCGCGACCAGAGAAGAGGTATTATCATGACGCCCGAAGCCGCTGCCATGCCGTATGGATTACCGATACCACTTCCAGCTCCGATGTACCAAGTTACCATGCCTATCACACCCCCCACAATCGTTCCAACCGTTCGCGCAACAAGGGAGAAGGTGAAATCCGCCAGGTAAACGAGAAGCACAGTCTGAGCACTAATGACGGCCCAAATTCCTTTCTCTCGGTAGAAGAACCCTGCAGAGTGCGGGATGACAGCTGGTACCGATGTCGCAATAGTAACAATAACCATTCTCATTGCATACATGCCCGCAGGGTTAACTAGCCAGTTGTATGTAGCAATGATAACTTGACTGAGCTTATTTCTTCGAGCTGACGCGCCCTTGTATCCACGGCTGATTTCAAGCCGTCTGCGAGTTTCTTTCGTCTGCTCATCAAATGTTTCAGTATCCATCAGTTTGTCGGGATCTTCTTCCGCTGCCACATCGTAGCCAGGAAATGTGACTCGTCCATGAAATACCCAAGAGATAGCATATTGAAGCCGCGATGGGAACCAGATTCTACGGGTAGTCCGCTTTTTCGAGAGGTTCAAAATGTACTCTAGGAGCTTCTCAACTGCAATTCCGATATTGAGAATCCTTTCTTCAATCACCATTCCAATAACCATACTCGGTAGAAAGGGTGTGCCTGTTCCCTCGATAGGTTTCAGTCGGCCGTTTGCGTCGAATAACTCGGCGTGGGCTTGAAGAACTCCTTTGGTGGTGTTGAGGACGCACGCCTCTCTAGCCTGACGCGATCGGGCCAGCAAATCATGAAGATTACTGTTTAGCTCTTCGAAATGTGCTGGCGATGTCTTTCCAAACCAGCGGCAAGAATTGACAGCGCGTATATAATCGGCTACAAGGTTGACAGCTTGTGTGACAATCTCCAAAAGATCGGACGTCGTTTCTCGGAGTGTGTTTCTTGTTCTAGATCGCAGAGCTGCGCCTTCTGGTCTTTGGAAGGCGCTGAGTAGCCTGTCATTTTCTTGCCAATAGCGTTTGTTCACTTCACCCTTTTCTCCATTGGTTGCCGGTTGAATATGCCCGTCTCCCTTGGCCTTGTTGTGCGCCTCTGCCTTTTGTTGTCCCCGGACGTGGGATATTTGAAAGTCGAGAAGATAAAGACTGGCGAACATGAGCTTACGTGCACGTTCGTGCAACCCTTTGATATCATGCGCGTTCCACCGTCCGCGTGAGAAGTCCAGGGGAAGGAAAGCGAGCGAGGGCTGTCCTGCTTTGAAAACGCCTATCATACCCGCTCGGCTGGCTTGGAGATCGGATAGTGGGTTGCTCTCACCCGCAAGACCGTTCTTGGTTACCGCAAGCGCTTTGTTGGACATGCGGATCAACTTCTCAATCTCCGTGAGAACTATGTATGATGTTGATTTCGGGAAGAGCAATAGAGAGCATGCTACACCAAGACCGATTCCAGTAGCTCCAGGCTTGACTAGAATTGATGCCAGGTCGCCTTGGAAGCGTGGGAGTCCAGGGCCAAATAAGAGGAAGATGTCGGTGACAATGGTGCCAAAGGTCTGAAACACCACGAGTTTGGGGTTGGCGCATCTCATTCGCGCTACTGCGTATATGAAAATACAGCTCATGGCGAAGAATACAACTGTGACTCGAGTGTCGAGCATGAAACCCTCATGGATCAATATCTGCCCCTCCCAGGTCGGCGACTGTCCCGTGTTTCCAGCTACCTCTTGCGCTGTTTTCTGCAGAAGCTCATATCTTGCCTGAGTTTCTGTTGAAGAGCGCGTAGCGAGCGCTGCCTTCATGGTAAGCAGTCCCCAGCACCAAGCCAAACACATGCCTAGGAGCAGCGAAAGTGCGGCAAGCAGATAGATGAAAAACATGCTCGCGGGCGGAACTGCGATGAGAAGGATGGCCCCTAGGAAGGTCGCTTGTCCCAGCTCAACAAGGGAGGGATGGATGAAGATCAGGAGCAGCATGGCCCATAACGCGATCCAGCAGCGCAGGAATATCTTCATATCGTGGACGTTGAAGTGATCCAGCCACACTGGGAGCTTCCGCCGTTGGGGTAATGCCGGTGCTTCATGTTGGGTCTCTGATGTTTCTTCTGAAGAGACCATTGTTCCTGATCTCTTGGTCGCTCAATCTGAGCCTTCCTTTTGTCTGTCTGTTGAGGGATTGATGGTGAGTGAGACGGCGATGATGTACCATAGCCATCGTAAATTTGAAACCGAGAACTCCGAGGTACGAGGTAGAATTTGCTTATGCTGGGATTTAACTATGACGTGTGAGTGAAGTTTAATTCAAGCTAGTGCTGCCAGTGCCCTAGAGTGGCTAGTAGATTGCACCGTTAGCTTGGAACGGTGAGACTAGCATTATCAGCTGAAATAAATAAAAATTCAATGTTGTTTCTTGTCTTTTTGTTCGTGTTCGAGCTTTTAGAAATGTTTTAGAGATTTAACTTAGAGATCAAATATCCCGGCTTGGTTCATGTGTGTTTGCTGCAGATTATAGTTCAATCGAATGGCCCTGTTCTCTGATGAAGTGACTCACATCGACAGACTAGTTTCAGATGGATCACCATGACAAGACATCAAAATGACTTCTGTTGACCTAGAGATCGATGCCAAGATGCATTCTTGGAAACAAGAGTCATCAAGGTACCCCGCCCTGCAGATCATTGTAAGAGTAGCACTGATGATCCTGTCGGGTAACAAACGACCTTTGTTGAGCGGTCCAATGAGCTTTTCGAGCAATCACTACAGATTCAAGAAGTACAATCCCCGCATCGCGCCACAAACTTGAGTGAGTCATTTCAAATTCTAGGCAAGTGCAGACAGCATAAAGCACAGAGGAAGGTCCTATACAGATATAAAGGGTCCCATAATGTCAAGTTCTCACTTCCGTTACGCGTTGAAACACCGCATCAAGTCTGTCCTAAATAAACCACCGCATCTCTCCAACCTACAAAGCCATCGCCAATATGTCGCCAATCCGAGAATTAGACCTCGTCAATAAAGTCGCCGTTATCAGCGGTGCATCTCGGGGCATTGGTCGAGCAATCGCCTTCAATCTCGCCTCCAGAGGATGCTCCATCCTTGGAACTTGTGTCAGCGAAAAGGGCGTCGATGCTTTGTCGTCTTCCCTCAACACTGAGGTCACTGAACATGTTTATAAAGCAACATCACGAGATCGCCCGGCTTCTCAAATGATCAAAGGCATCGTCGCCGATGTTTTTTCTAGCGAATGCGCCAAGACAATTGCGGATGCCGTTGGTGAGCTATTCGACGGTAAAGTCGACATCTTTGTCAATAGTGCCGGAGACCCCATGCCCGGAGCTATTGGTAATATGGGGACGGAGGAAATTCAACGAAGTCTACTAGGCAACATCCAAACGCCAGTTCTGATCGTCGAAGAGCTCGTTCGAAGAAAATACTTCCAGCCCAACAGTCGAATCATCTACATATCCTCCATCCGCTCTCGCCAGCCATGGGCCGACCAACTCATGTATGCAGCAGGCAAATCAGCCGGCGAATCTCTCTGTCGGACATGGGCGCAAGCTTTTGGTGGAAAGGATGAGAGGTATTCTTTCATGGCTGGCACAACTGCCAATGCAGTCACAGCTGGCTTAACGGAGACCGATGCGGTTATGGATTGTGGCCCGGAAGCGGTCAAATCTTTCCAGGATGAGTTCTTTCCTACGCAGAGTATACCGCGCTTTGGGCAACCTGATGATGTTGCTGATGTGGTAGGACTGCTCTGTGGAAATGATGGGAGATGGATCACGGGATCTGTGATTAGTGCCAGTGGAGGCGGTATCAAGATCGGATAAGGATACAAATTGTCACGTAACTAAGAATTGGAGGTTCAAAAACGGTTTAGTAAATTCTATCGACCTGTACACTATATTTTCCAATGCGAAAGGCAGCCCACCTGCGTTTCCCTGATGCCAAAACCACAATTCGAGGAAGAAGAAAAACGTGTCGTCTCAGATTCCCCGTGAACCACTCAGCTTCACTCCTCAACTAAGTCTCCCGCTGGGAATCGTTATTTTCCTCGATTCTCTCCATTTCACTGAACAGATCGTTGACCTGCGTTTCGCCTACAATTCCAGCCTTCTTTAGGCAATCCACAATGTAGCGAACATAAACATGACTACATTTCTTGCCCCCGACTCCAGGGACGCGAGCAGATTCACATACCTTGTAGACCTCGGGCAGCCAATGGTACGGAATGCTAACTAGCTCGGGTTTTCGAAAGCCTAGACCCGTGATACCAGGAATGGTGTTATGTACGTGCTTGACTGGATACTTATCAGCAGGGGACTTGCGAACTTCGTACGTCGTCCATTTCTCTGTGTTTTCATCGTAGATTTTGAAGCTCCAGTGATAGAGGCCTGGTCGGGCAGTTTGGTCGGCTGCGACGTATAGCCTTGCAGAGTGCACATACAACGCACAATCCTCGTCCTTGTTAATCCGCAGGGAAAGGAGTGAATTTGAAATAGCATCCATATTTGCGGTTAATGTAGAAGTGGTTTCTGTTTGGGAAAGTCAGAAAGATGTTTTGGTAGTAAGGTTAGAATAGTTGCATTTTTTATAAACTAGAGAATGCGAGGATTCCCTCCAGTTTTCCCTTGTTCTTGAAAACTAGTGAACATGAGACTACTGTGCTGTCCCCTCGACAATGAGTCTACATAGCTGAAAGAATAGAACGCTTAGCACTGAGACTCGTATAGTTTTCACAGCATCAGTGCCGCGAACACCAGAAAGTCATGATTGAACACTTCGACAGCTTCTCTCGAACACGGAACACTACTTGATTGCATGTATGCACAGGATAATAAAACCGTAATTCCTTTGCTTAGATTAATGTACATGTGAACATCACAATAGCCTTCACCGCCATGTCCAGAACATACGAGGGACATACGAAGAACAAATGCCTTGGTCACTTGGCCAGCAGCTCTCTGTTACCATCGAGTCATGGGCCATAGACAACTTGGCTTAACAGCCGTCTATCATAATTACAACCCGTCAAAACAATAGCACATGTCTGCCCCGTCATTTTCTTCGCCACCCTGTTAAACCCAGCCAGACCTAGCGCAGCAAATCCATCCACGCGCTGATCTTCCATCACAGCAAGTTGTCGCAACGCCAGCTGGATCTCCCATTCGGAGACACACACAACATGGTCAACCACATTCAAAGCCAGACGCAGGGCAATGTCATTCCTGCGTATATCGTTCGACTCAGACTCTGCCACCGTTGGCATGCTGTCTGTTTCAACCATGAAACCAGCGGATAACGAAGCTGCCAGTGCCATTGAGTTCATAGCTGCGACGCCCCAGACCTTGACCCTAGGGCGTGCGTTTCCGACGGCCCTTCTGGCATCTTTGACGAAGCAGCCTATGCCGCTGATGAGTGCGCCACCGCCCATGGGAACAAAGATGTTGTCGGCGTGGGAGTTCATCGCTTCGAATTGCTGGAGGATCTCAACTCCAACCGTGCCCTGGCCAGCGATGACGAGTCGGTCATTGTAGGGCGAGAAGTATGTGTCTCCCGCCAACTTGGCGAGTTTGTTCGCGTGTTCTCTGGCCTCGTTCAAATCACTCCCGTGGATAATTATCTTGGCACCGTAATTTTTGACTTTTTCCAGCTTGTGAGCTGCCACTGTTCGGGGCATCACGATGGTGACGTCTCTCCCGAAAGCATGAGCCGCCAGTGCAGCTCCCATGGCGTGGTCCCCTGTAGATGCCGTGACAAGAGGTTTCTCTGCAGGAGACTCCAACATCCATGACATGGCCCCTCGGAAGTGGTACGACCCAGTCAATTGCAAGTTTTCAAGTTTAAAGAAAACTTTGACAGAGCGACGCTTCCCAGCTTGTTTTGCGGGAATTAGTGGTGTGCGGAAGACGTAGAGTTTGTTGAGACGCCACGATCGAATTGCTTGTTGGCCAATGTTGTAAATGTCTTCTTCGATGGTGGGCATCGTGACGCCTGGGTAGGATCACGGTGCTGTTAAACCTGGTTCCAGAAGGGACGCGATCCATTGAGTTTTCATGCTGCAGTCACTAATGCTACTCTCCAGCTTGAATGTCGTCCAAATGAGTCTGAAGGGTAATAAAAGCTCCATATACCAGATGCTCTCCTAGCGTGTGATCACGTCTCTGGTGTTCGACAATTCGACGCGATGCGCGTCTGAGGCAAGGGAGCTACTTGGAGCTATGATTGGGCCGCATGACAGTAACTCAGCAAGATTCGTATTGTTCGGATTTATCTGTGGGGGCTCGGCTAGCCCCTTGACCCCTGAGCTGAGCCTTGATCCCTGTTCGATTCAATCATGATGCTTGCCACTCTCAATCTTGAAGATTGAGAAAGTATTCGCGATCACTATCACATGGAAGTTCTAACATGCGGTTACTTCTAATTTTATAAAGCTACCAAGAAATCACGAATTAACAAGAAAGGACGTTAAAGGCCGGGGATAACATCACACGCGGCCCTGCACTGTGTCTTGCTCAGACATCGGATAACGGTTTCGGGTATGGGCGGAGAGGGGTTGGAGCCGCTTCTGAGCGACTGCACCTGGCTGATGATAAATTAAGAGTTGTTTGAATGTTATCGTATCATCTCCTGAATGTATATTCGTGCAATAATCACCATCCAGTCATCTCATGCTTCAATGTCTAGTACCTGCAGCCCATCCAACACAGGAGTCAGACCTGCAACTATCGCCAAATGAGCAGGGTCGGACTTGGCATAGTAGTCGCGATGTTCAACACTCTCGAAGAAAATGATGATCATATGGGTGAAGCCATTCTATGTGGTTGCTGCAGATTAGCTCAGCTTCATGAGCATGGCGATAGAATTTATCTCGTACTTGTAATCCCTCAACCGAGTTATCTTTTCCCGTCGTAATAGACTTGATGTAAGGATGTTTGCTGTCGGGAAGCAAACATTTGGCCTTGAGAGATTTGACATCATCCAACGCCTTTCCAATGTCATTGTTTGGTCCTCAAAATGCAACGGTACATAGACTGACTTGTGTGATCTTGTCGTTGCTGAAATCGGGCTTGAAACGAAGCTGCACGACGTGGAAGATTCCTGCCATCCTCAACAACACGACAGAGATGAGGATAGAAATATTTAGATAGGTACGGTATAAACTTTTTTGGTAATTCTCAAGACATCTTCTGCATCCATTGAGATCTTATAAGAGAATTCCCTGCGTCAAGAAACGTTGTGCAGCTAGGTGTTTCCTGCGCCCTCGGGCCGATCATAGGCGGCGGCCCGGTTCCTGTAGTGCCAATTAGCCAAAGCCGGAAAAGGTACAATCTACATCCACACGAGTGGCTGCAGCGTCATCGCCGGCAAATCGAATGGCGATCATAAAAGCGAGAAGGTCTTTCAAGATGATAAGCCAGAGACGATTGACAGCATCGCTGATGACACCTGTCATCGCTCCATTGACCTCGCTATCCCCAAAGCCCGGAGAGAGTTCGGTGCCAAAGCAAAGGTTTCCATTGTACTCCTACCTATTATCTACGGAGTGGGGGAAAGCAACCGCCTCTCGATCCAGATAACTGCGGTGGCTCGGTTTGGTATCCAGCATGGCTACGTTGGTGGCGGTAAGGCAGTCTGGGGCCATGTCCACGTTGCAGATCTGGCTTAGGATTTATGACCATCTTGCACTATATGGAGTATAACTCTGGAGACGAGGTACTCACGAATCCTTATTTCTTAGCCCACATACTTTCCAGATGATACCATTTCTAATTCAGCGGCACGCAAAAGGGGCGTGCCTTTTGGAGAAACTCATTACGTATCACAGGGCAGAAGATTTCAATAAGGCATTTTCAGACACCGCGAAGGGCGACACTATTGAAGCTATGTTGAAATGAGTCTGACTAGACGAGAGAATGTAATTTAGTCAAGCATCAGGTTCCTTGTACCTGCAATCGGTTTTCCTCAGACTGCGCATTCCCACCATATTTACAGGTCGTCAATTAGAGGGCTCAGTCCTTGAGCTGTTCCAATCTTGTCCTCGAAGAATAGCTTGAGCCTCTCGACACGAACTCGGTCACTCATGAAACGATCAAACTCAACCGGGTTAGTAGAGGGAGTATCCATGATACCGGCATAGCCTTCAGGAGCAGGGACATCCTTCAATACACTCCAGCTGCCAGTTCCGTTCTGGTACTCGTTGCTCAACATGAAGTTATGCAGAAGCTTGGCTGCTTCGGGGTGGGGAGCATCCTTAAAGATAGCCGCACGCTGCGCCCAGGTGACGAAAGATCCTTTGGTGGGAATGGTGACGTTCAAGTTTCCGGATGATTGGAGGCCTATGCCCGCAGTAAATGTCGCAGCGACGGTGCTGTTGGCCTGGCTCAGCAACGTCACAGGAGTTGCTGTTCCACGAACCCATCGAGGGTTCTGCTTAAGAAGCTTCTCGAACCATTCGTAGCCGAATTCCTGCATACTATCATCACATGTTAGCATCGTCCAAATGGTGACGTGAGAACTTCGAACAGGACCAAGCGACTCACATCAGGTCAAACGCATAGAGCACTGCGTCGTCGTCGTTTGGATACGTCAAAACGAGCTTGTCCTTAAACTCAGGCTTGAGGAAGTCCGCAAACTCACGAGGGCCCTCGCTGATCTTGTTGTTGTTGGAGATGAAGGTCCAAGCGAAAACCGCGACGCCATACCACGCTGCCCGAACATCTCGGAAAGCAGGATGAACCTTATCAAAATTGAGAGGTGCATAGTGGAGAAGCGCATCCTCGTTGTCCCATCTAGGATAGTCGTGAAGAGTCTGAAGGATTATGCTATCCACGAAAAGACCACCAGTGGACAACTGTCGATCAATGTTGCCGTCGTGGAATTTTGAGACATCGACAGTGATATTGAGGGTCATTCCAGGGAAACGGGTTTCAAAGGCCTCCTTCAAGCCGTCCTGCTGGTTGGTCTCATCACCACCATGCCAACATGTGACTGTGCCACCTTCTTTCAAGGCAGCTTGGTAGATCTCCTCAATAGTTCGGTTCTCGCGAGTCGGGGCGCCGTTGAACTTAAGGAGCGAGTCATAGGCTTGGGTGCCAGTGACGGCCAGGGCTGCAAACAGAACGGTTCGAAGCATACTGGCAATGTTGAAGAACGATATTAAAGAATTGAGGAGCTGCTTCAAGATGGGAACTAGTGTAGTCGCTTTCACAAATTTTCCATTTCTGTCTACCCAGCCTTATATATATATCTGCGTCGTCATCCCTTGGAGACATTGATAATTACTGTAATTATCGGCCTTACCCGATCATGCTGATAAATAAAGTGTGGGTCTCCCGTATCCAAATAGCGAAAACGAAGAGTGGGATGCGAAGTTTCTGCAGGGAATCGAGATACATATTTGGTCATTAGTCTCCCTCGGCGGTCAAAGTCAGTGCTTTCAGCGTATCACAAACCAGGGAGACATATCCGATATTTCGCCGCGCCGCGCGGTTCTACGTATCCAAGTTTTATCTGCCGAATCTACCAGTGGATCCGTCGTAAAACAGGCCCCACTCATAGAATTTCATCATTAGGTACCTGGTAGCAAGCTTCTACTAACTTATAAACAGGCCATACGTCCACGCAGTGTTGCTATTCTCTCATTCTTGTACGTATATCCTCTCTGTACTACGGTACCTGAATATGTTGTTCCCCATTCTGTCCCCCCCCCTTCTTTATCTTACTCCTGAGGACCAGAATGAGGTCCGTGATGGTAAAGGCTCTATTGCTAGGTGGCTCTGGCTGAGTTCCGGATATATTAACCGTACGTCAATGCAGGCTGAGTTGGTAGTGCACGCTCCAAAGAGGGACAAGTACGTTAGTTTCGTCGGACCAGACTACCTCCATGTTGAAGATCTGTCTTCCCTTACGAGCTTTTGGTAAACCTTATACTGAAAGGTGAAATCTTGCCTTCAAACAAGCAAGGGATCTTTCTCACTGAGACTGACCATGTATCCCCGGGAGGGGTGTCTGAGAATATTGTAAAGGTGGGAATAGAAATTGGACTGCTACAAACGGATAAAATGTCGAAATCTCTTTAATGCAGGGGTCTAAAACACTGTGGGGAATGGATCCTGATATTACTGAATTAGAGTTTGGGTCTCAACAAATTGGATGGCAGCCCAAAAAGACTCGCTGACTTTCTGGGCCACTTTACTACTATATGAAAGGTGGTGAGGCTGGGCTTAATAATAAGGTTGAACGATAATGCAAAAAAAAGAAATTTGAGAAAAAAAAAGGGACGGTGGTGAGTGAAGACAAATGACTTGTATTCCAGTCATGTAAGCTCCCCTTTACCGTCGCAGTAGATTGTAACAAGCAAGAACAGGGGCTTCATTCTCTAATGTCTGAGTTCTAGTGAGAATGAATAGAGATAGTTCCATGTGCAATCTATTGATCTCTCTTCTAGCAATCTATCACATACAGTACTCAGAAATTTCAAATACTACTTAAGGGAAACAGTTGGAAAGTGCACTTTTGGCTTGCACAATATCTGGATGTGTAACGGTAGCGTAGTTAAGGATCGTAGCGGAAAACCTCAACCTGCCTTAATCCGTACTACCCAGGTAAGCTAATCGATGTATTACATTAAAGGCCATCTAAGCTTAAACCCAACATAATCCTATTCTGTTTCTCCTTAAGTTCATTAGTTAATAAAGCAAAAGTTGCTCCGAATCGTAAACTGAGCTTTAAGATCAAAGACCAAATTACGCAATTTGGCATAGGTATAATGTGGCTTCATTTATAATACCTTCAGTAATTACACTTAATATATCGTAGCATTATTAAAGAGTTTCGTATATCTTCATGCAACTTAACAATACGATGGCTAGCTATAAGTTCACTTGCAAACAGCTTTAAATCGCTACGATTGCCGTGACTTTCTGATTTTCTTCATTCCTAAACTCGTCTTTAGGTGTTAGCTCAGCGGTAAATCAACTAGAACTAGAAAACTAAGCTGGCAGACAGACTTTTATGCACCTGCATGTGCTAATTCCTGATGCGCTCCACTACAAGACTATACTAACTAGGTTATCTCCATCTGCTAACTTCTCTAGTGTAGTGACTTGTCCGGAATAGTGGTTGCATTAGTTGCGTTGCTGGTGAATTATATGCACGATGCTCTCCACCGAGATCACATAGGGCTGATTTCACGACAGACGCAAGAGGGTGACGAACCCGCCCCTCATAGGTATATTTTCGGATATAAAAGTGCTACTTGTATAGGCATTAGAGATACAAATGCTCTTGCGATGTGAAAGAGAAATCGTGTTCTCTGCTATTGTTGACGCAGTCCTCTTTATTAGGTAAAGCCGCACTGAAGAGTATTATCAGATAAACGAAGTGAAGAAGGTATACTTTCCGGCTTTGCCTCTTTAAAGTCGGGCCCTTAAGGTTTAGTAGCCGTTATAGAATTCGGCCATTAATCTAATTTGGCCAATTCGTTTGGCTATAGCCTGTTGCATAATCACAGACCCGCACCTGCCTTCCCAAAAGAATTGAACCTATTGCGATATCACTTCCGGAGCCGTAGGCAAGGAATTGGATTACCCCCTGCTTGAGGAGGCCCCCCCGGAGAATAGTTATGAAATATCCCCTCTATGAAGATCGAAGAAAAAGGCCCCTATAAGAGATCTAGGAAAAAGCCCAAGAGGAAGACCAAGAGGAAGACCAAGGGCGAAGGCTTTGCCTTGCCTATGGTGACAGCTTGCTGTTGACATCAGGGTCTTGTTAACTTGAGAGACGCACAGCATGAGTTACATCGATCCCGGTGGAAAGTACAATGTTTGTGAGTCATGATACTATGAATGAAGAGAATCAGGAGGAAATTTGGTAAAACTCACGCTAAATATATCACGGTCCATCCACGTCAGTTCAACATTGCGCCCAATAGCGATTTTCTTAGCTAGGTGCAGTCCCGTCGTGAAGGGACGTCAATTATCGTTAGCCATAGCCTACAGTCTTCCTCGAGCCTTGCTAACAAATAGTCTCTACGCAAAATGTAACCATGCGCCCATAAAGTGTGCCTTCTAGCTCCTTGGTCACTCTCACTTCATCTGGTGTTCACAGAGAGTCTCTTAGCTCGACCTGAGCGACACTTTCAACCAAAGCATCGATTGTGTTGATAGTACCAGGTTTATCTTCCTCGCTCAAGCCAAGATTATAATCTCACAGGTGGTATCTTGTCTCCGTAATCTGATTGATGAGTGTCTGGAAGAGAGGCTGGATCACAATAGCATTTGACGTCTGTTTAAACAGCCGACTCAATGGGTTTGCGCAAAGAACATTGTCGGATGAGTTGAGGATTACAGCCATGCCCGTGATCAGGGTAAAAACACCGCCCACGCTGTCAATAGGGGAGAAGGACGGATCAATGGTGTCGGAGCTGGGGTAAGTGGAGAACCTACCGATGTTCAGAAACATAGCGACAAATGCGCGAAATAAAAAGAAATAAAGTACATAATAGTATACAATAGTTAACAATTATTACCCTATTGGCTAGTATGGAGTTGATGCTTATGGTAGCTTGATCTTAGTGCAGAGATGCTTACACTAAAGAAGAATAATGACGGTTAGAATATAAATAAGTAAGGTGAAATTCCGAGGAGACCAAAACTTGATAGAGAGAATGGATGTGTGAATTCCTCTCGTTTCGATGCTTCTTGATGATATCAGACGTGGTACGATTACAACAACTAACCGACATATGTCGCTGCCGCTTTTCATCGGACTACCGGTTAATTGTGGAAAGGCCTCATGGTCAAGTTTGCCTTGAAGTTTGAGTTGGATCAGATGAACTGCTTGTGATTCATCTCTAGAAGCCCACTCGGTCCGAATTGTATGACAATGCATCGCTGCTTCGGTCGATAATGATCCGGGTCTTATGAAATACCTCGGCAGCGAGCCGTGATCGACGATAGCATAACCAGATAGGGCTCCAAAACCCGATAGCCTAGGAAAGCATGTTTGATACGACAAAAGTCTGACCAAAAGGCAACCCATCATTACCTCAACAGTAGTAAGATCTCGGCTCTTTGACGGCGGTGATAGAGTTGCATGAAGCAATCGCCATCGATAATTCCTTCATCTGACGATTATTCCATTGTTCTAGAACTTGTATGTTGGAAGAAAAGATGCTATGACATAACCAGACATTCTTCCGCCACGGAGAATTGCTCTTGGCACAGAGAAGCCATGATAATAGGACCGAACAGTCAGATTTGTGAAAACATGCCATAAACTCAAAAGAGCTGTAGAACACTTGCCATGTGCCTGAAATCCGGGGTTGACAACCGAGGATATACTGTGATTATCTTCCGATACAACGTCAATCCACCCACACATGCGGGGGCGGCCCGACTTTATGGGTCTTAGTTTCTGCCTATTCTCCAAGTCCATGATAATAGTGTCAAGACTATGCATCTAGCTCTGGTCATTATTCGGGCACCATTGCCCGTTCGGTCCCGGGTAGGTGAAACAGCAGAAGCTCCGTGACTTAATAGGGAGGTGGAACCGTCCTACAGCCAGTGAAACAATTGCAAGATTATAGATGGGTCTCGTACCCTGTCAGTTCCTGGTGGAAATATTGTATTAAGGCCTCAAGACGAGGCCATTGAGTTAAAGGAAGGATGCGGAAACTCCGCTGTCAAGTGACGCTAGTTAAGATCACATTTCGGGCCGATACTGTCCAGGGGTTGAGTGCCGTGATATTAGCCCAGAGCTGAAGGTCATCTGGCCTCCTTGATGATCCCTGTTAGCATCATTTTTGATCGATCATCGCTGCTCATCATTGGAGCCACAGGATCAAACATCAAACGCTCGTGCACCCCAGGTTCTAATGAGATGACCCCGCAGACACACGCTTTATCGTCTGTTGCCGAATCGGGGCTTTTCTTCCAGGTGGTCTGTGGTTTCTGTCGTCTGCTGTTAACCCACTGTTTGGTGAATCCTTCATCCAGCTAAACACAGCGTTCAGCACTGCAATCAAATCCTTCAGCGTCGCATCCGAAACAGCCCAAGCACATTGTCTTGGATCTTGATGATCACGATAAAAAGAACATTATTCCCGCCGATACTCCAACTTTGAATCATCCATTCTTCAGCCTCTTCTACTTTCCATCAATTCCCCCTTAACCTTCATCATGAGATTCCTCGAACTCGCCGCCCTGGTGGCTGCCAGCATCAGCCCGTTTGCGCAAGCAGCAGACGCAAACGCCTGGAAGTCGCGAAACATCTACTTTGCCCTTACCGATCGTGTCGCTCGAAGCGCCAGCGATACCGGTGGCAACTCGTGTGGAAATCTCGGAAATTATTGTGGTGGAACCTTCAAGGGTCTCGAGTCCAAGCTCGATTATATCAAGGGGATGGGTTTTGATGCCATCTGGATCACCCCTGTTGTTGCTAGTATGTATCCTGAGAGCCTGTGCGACATCGACACTAACATGTTTGATCAGACACTGCTGGCGGATACCACGGATACTGGGCCAATGACCTGTATTCTGTCAACTCTAACTACGGAACTAAGGATGACTTGAAGGATCTCGTCAAGGCTGCTCATGCCAAGGTAAGCTCAAAGACCTTTCAGATACACAATCTCGCCAGCATACCAAACACCGCGATTTTTGTCCTGCCATAAATGATGACGTTACTAATCCGGTTTACAGAACATTTACGTCATGGCCGATGTTGTAGCCAACCACATGGGCAAGGGAATCTCCGACCACAAGCCCGAGCCTCTCAATCAGCAGAGCTCATACCACGCCGCATGCGACATCGACTACAACAACCAGAACAGCATTGAGCAGTGCGAGATTGCCGGCCTTCCCGACCTTAACACAGGAAGCGCTACCGTTAAGAAAGTTCTTAACGACTGGATCAAGTGGCTCGTTACTGAGTATAGCTTCGACGGCATCCGCATCGACACCGTCAAGCATGTTGAAAAGGATTTCTGGCCTGACTTCCAGAAGGCTGCTGGTGTCTATGCTGTCGGTGAGGTCTGGGACGGAAGTCCTGATTATCTCGCTGGATATGCCAAGGTTATGCCAGGTCTCCTCAACTACGCTATGTACTACCCCATGAACCGCTTCTACCAGCAGAAGGGAGACCCTCAACCCGTGGTCGACATGCACAACGAGATCAGCACCAAGTTCAGCGACCCCACAGTATTGGCAAATTTTATCGACAACCACGATAACCCTCGATGGTTGAGCCAGAAGAACGACAAGTCCCTCCTCAAGAACGCCCTCGCATTTGTCATCCTCGCCCGCGGTATCCCCATCGTGTACTACGGAACCGAGCAGGGCTACGCCGGCGGCAACGACCCAGCCAACCGCGAGGATCTCTGGCGAAGCAAGTTCGACACCAGCTCCGACCTCTACCAGACCATCTCGCGTCTCTCCAAGGCCCGTTCTGCTGTCGGCGGTCTGGCTGCTAATGACCAGAAGTACCTCATGTCCCAGGACAGCGCACTGGCCTGGAGTCGCGCCGACGGTGACCTGATTGTGCTCACCCTCAACCGCGGGCAGGGCTTCTCTGGAGAATACTGCTTCAACACTGGAAAGAACAACAAGACTTGGGACAGAGTGTTTGGACAGGGTACTGTCAAGTCTGATGGAAGTGGAAAGGTCTGCGTTAGCTACACCAACGGTGAGCCTGAGGTGCTGGTTGCTGCTAACTAGGAGGAGAAAATAAGAGGTTGGCTTGTGCTGGATACGGTCTCTTGTTAGCTTGATGTTTTATTCTCTTATAGAATGTTTTAGTCACCATTTCAATCACTTCATGTCTTAAACTATCTTATCTGCAATTTCTTCTGCCTACTCTCTAACGAGATCTGCCTTATCCCAAGCATGAAGTCTGCCTGGCGGCAGTTTATGCACAGCCTCTGTTGGCTGCCTTCATTCTCCTTAACATGAACTACTAGATTCTTTATAAGATTGCATAAATTATCATAAGCTCTTCTCGACTTATATAACTTTATATAATATTATTGTAAGATCATAAACAGAGTCTCATAACTATTATGTCTCGACATCCAAGCTATCGTGGAAACATCCCAACACTTATCAACTCTAGTACTGAGATTATTTGGCCCGATTATCTTCCAGATACTCCTAAGCTTCAAGAGGCGAACGAAGCTCATGATTCTCCAAATATAAAAAAGCCTGAGACCAGAGACTGTCAGTACATCTCAGTACATCTCTCAGAGTATTCTCTTCACAGTCGGGTTTTTAAACGTCACAGGGACATAATGCATCTCTTGCTGTGGTTACCATAACTCCAGGCCCAACCCCTGCTATCGAGCGAAATGGAGACGTCCAGGTTTCGCAACCAACACCCAAGAAGCCCCGGCTTAAACATACCATCGAGAACACCGTTGGAAGCGGCATCACAATGGAGTTTAGGTTTAACGATGAGGCGCTGAATATGCCCGAGATACCGCCCACTCTGTTGTATCCTATTTGCCTGGTAATTCCAGGCTCAGATGAGGATTCGGAGAATGAGGTTTTATAGAACGAGGCACCGAAGTTGAAACACCCCATCGAGAAAATGATAGGAATGTACATAACAATGGAGTTTGAGTTTACGGATGAGGCATTGAAGATGTCAGAGATACCGCGCGCTATACTATACCCTCCTTGCTTGGTGATTGCAGACTCTGAGGAGGACTCTGATGATGAGGTCCTGGCATGAGATGGAAATGGCTACAATGGAGTATTTTAATTGAATATTACAATGAGATGATAGAATACATTTGGAATATAAAGGGGTTAAATAAAACCACTAAATATCCTTAGAAGATGACCATAGGAGTATTTGTATAGTAAGGTGCGATACTGGGAATTCAGTAGGATTCAAAACTGAACTTGAAATTGAAACAAAATAATAATACAGAGCCAGCGACAACCTAAGAATGGTCAATCTGAGTTCTGCACTTTATGAATCAGAACAAAAATCAAGTTTAGAGTAGTGCATCCAGAAATCCCAATTTTTTCAGCAAACCTGTATACTAATAACAATTCAATTGAGAACATCATCTTTGCCACCAAAAGACCTCCAAATTTAAAAACTCCGGCCCTGTCAGCGATGCAAAATCTTATATTTGTAGCTTAATATTTGTCCGACCGTAGAATCACCGTCGATGTAGCGCCGAGTTTGAGTACACCAAATCCTTCTGCTATTAACTAGAACCTCACCAACATCGCGATGACCTTGGTTACGGATGTTTTAAGTAACTTTGGAAAATCCAACTATTAGCTAAGTTGTGAAGTCAATATCTTAGATCTCTTGCCTTTTGAGTTATTATTGACCTCTGAACACAACGGCGAAAAGGTTCTGATTTTGCTGTGAGTTGGTTGACTTGCATCATCACTTCATATTGCCGTCGAAACATAGAGGTCCAGAACTTTCGCTCTTAGTGTAGTGTTGATTGCGTAACTTGGAGTGGTTTGTACTTTATGTACTGCAGAAGGAACCAAGACAACCCCTTGATCTGAAAGTTCTTTACTCCATCAATACCCTGAACCAAAATAAGATGATGCTCTAATTATTAAGACTTACTTAATAAAAGTCTAGAATGTACTGCAAATCTTTTAATCCTCCATGATGTCATCCAAGTCTCTATAATCCACTTGGCCATATCGAGTGTTGTTCATTGATTATAGGCACCATATGTGTTGAGGATCATAATGGCCAAGGTATAAGGCCCCCAAACACGGCCAAGCCGTTACGTTCCTTAAAAGATTGGCGGAAGAAGACCCGTCAATGGCTAAATGGCATCTTCATCGAAGAAAAGAACGCAGAAATCCTTCGGGAGAGCGATAGCGCATACATGCGATCCCGGCCCGATTGCGCAAGAACCCATAACGAAAGCTTCGTTCGTGTCCTGTTAGCAGGCCTTAGTGGGGACATCGTAGTCGTGTTTCTCGGCTCAGACAGCCCAATCCTCCTACGGCCCCAAGAAGGGGTTCGCACATTCTCTGTAATCGGGCGATGCTACCATCCCGGCTTCTCCGAGAGCCAAGCGCTCCTCGAGAATGTCTTTCAAGGTTGGGAAAGAGTATGGGATAATCCAAAACAATCACTTACCTTCTATCAAAGAGGTTTAGGTTACGTACGGATGGCAGACCCGCGACTGCATAACGTTCCTTTTCCTGAGGGGTTCGGTGGAGGTATATATCAGAGGATAACATGCCCTTTTTTTACCAAATGATATCAGGCTCTCGAGTAACAATGTATGAAGACCCACGATTGTCCGAAGCAGAGTTGCAGAAGAGGGGTGTACCCG